>MCJB01015762.1:70722-142264 GCA_002018475.1 Nicotiana obtusifolia | reverse complement strand
GGGGGGGGGGGGAGTGTGTTGCTGAAACTAAAAATACCGGAGAGATCGACGCCTTGGAGAGATAGGGTTTGAATGGCATCTTCAAGGGCTTCTGTGGGGTCCATTCCAAGATCTTCAATATTTTCTTTCACTAATTCATCGAAGGCTTGTTGAGATATTGTCCGAGCGGAGTTCGGTGGGGCCATATTCGCCGTCGACAGCGATCGATTGCTCGGTGCAACTAACCACCAGTCTGAGACGGTGAGAGGGAAATCGCCGGCGGGAAGCTGAAGAAAGAGAGTGCGGGAGATACACTTTTGGAATTTTTTAATCAAACAGATGTCGGTCCACAGAATATTGGGCTGATTGGCCCAATTTCCTCATGGACAAGCCCATGACCAAATTGGTGAGGCAAATGGGAAAAAAATCAGAAATAGTCATATTTAACACTGGTAATAGAAAAATAGCCACAGTTTCAAAAGTAATCAAATTTTAGCTATTCTTCCTGTAAAGTTAAAATCTGAACAAAAATACTCTTAAAAATCTGAAAATATTTCAGCATAATATACTGGAGTTCGAATTTTTTACATATGAACGTACAGTATAATATGCTGGAATTTGATAATGTGCTGGAGTTCCATCATAATATGCTGGAAGTTTATATGCAGGAGCTTCATAATCCCGTATATTATGCAAGAACTTTTCGTGTGCTGAAATTCCATCATAATATGTTGGAAGTTTATACGCAGGTGCTCCATAATCCAGCATACTATGCTGAAACTTTTCGTGTTTCAGCAAAACAATTGCTATTTTCAATGACTTAGCAAATACTGGCTATTTTTTAATTATCAGTCCAAAAACTAAATAGCCTGTGCTGTAACGAGCCGACCGGTCGTTTTGAGCTCTAACGCGTCGTTCGGCGGTTTGAGGCTTGTGAGAAGCTTCATTTAATGTTTTATGACTTGTACATGTGGTCGGAATTTAATTTTGGGAAGTTCAGAGTTCATTAGGATGGAAAATTCTCAATTGGGAAGCCTTAAGTTGTTGACCAACGCTTGACTTTTGAGTAAACGATCTCGGAATCGGGATTGAAGGTTCCAATAGGTTTGTATGATGATTTCGAACATTGACATATATTCGGATTGAGTATCGGGTCGCCGGGGAGCATTTCAACGCTTATTGTGGAAAGTTGGCATTTTGAAAGTTGTAGAAATTTCTAAGTTTGACTTGAAGAGGACTTTGGTGTTATTGATGTCCGTTTTTGGATTTCGAGCCTTGGAATAGGTTCGTATGGTGATTTATGACTTGCACGTAAAGTTTGGCGTCATTCCGAGATGTTTAAGTATAATTCAGACGCGTTCGGCGAAGTTTAAAAGTTTCAAAGTTTAAAGAAAGATTTCGATTGTCGATTCATAGTTTTGATGTTGTTTGATGTGATTTGAGGCCTCGAGCAGGTCTGCATTATGTTATGGAACTTGCTGGTAAGTTCGGACGGGGTCCCGGGGGCCCCGGATGTGTCTCGGACGAGTCGCACATCATTTTGGAACCTTCTTGTATTGTTGAAGGACCTGAGTACTAATGCAATCGCACCTGTAGAAAAAGGACCGCAGATGCGACGCCGCAAAAGCAGGCAGTCAAGCGCAGAAGCGGAATCTTGTTGGAAAGGGCTGGGACCGCAGATGCGGTCATGTTGCCACAGAAGCGGAACCGCAAATGCGGATGAGGCGACGCAGAAGTGCTACAGGGACCGTAGATGCGGTCGGCGAATTGGGTTGGATTCTCGCAGGTGCGAGCTTTATGCTGCAGAAGCGACCATGGAACCACAAAAGCAGGATTTTTCTGGGCAGATTTGGATTTAAGACGAGATTTGGCTCTTTTCTTTTATTTTTCACTTGGGTTGGCCGAATTTGGGGAGCTATTTGAGGAGATTTTCATCAAGCAACACGAGGTAAGTGATTTCTCACTTATTGCAAGTTAAATACATGAGTTATATATGGATTTAAACATGAAAAGTTATAGAAATTGTGGGATTTTAGAGAAAAAAATTAGAAATTGGTATGTTTGGATTTTGACTATGATTTGGAAATGGAATTAGGATAAATTATATATTTGAGTTTTTTATGCCATGGGTAATGTTTATCTTCGAAAATTTTTGGAATCCGGGCACGTGGGCCCGAGGGTTGACTTCATTGACTTTTCGAATGCAGTTGGAAATTGTTATAAATTGATTAATTATGAGTGTTGGAGTACATTTTTATTGGGTTTTATGATTGTTTGCCTAGTTTCAGATCGACGGCCATTGGTTTGAGGTGCTAGAGAGGCATTGGAGCCGGTTATGGAACTTTAGGGCGAGGTAAGTCTCCTGTCTAACCTTGTGAGCGAAAATTTAGCCCATAGGTGTTATATTCTTATATGCTACATGTTGTGGGTGCTACGCACGTATGAGGTGACAAGTGTTCATGCGTATGCTAGGATTTCTAATTATGTCCGGGTAGACTTAGACTCACACCATATTTAAATTGTACTATTTGAGTCCTTCTTGCCTGTTTAAATGCTTTAATTTAAATTTATCATGATACTAGACTCGCGTAGAGTATCAAACTCGCTTTTTTAGATATTCGACGAGCTACTTGATTAGCCGCGGAAAGTTCTGCTTCCCTTATGAATTTCTCCCGCGTTGTGCGTATTAATCGAAAAGTTTCTTTGAATTTCATAACTCGCACGTATATTCATGAGTGGGGTCAATGACCTATTAAAGCTTCTTATTCTAATGGGATCGGGATGTTCGCCTCGGCAGCATTATGTTCCACACTCTTATAGGATCGGGCTGAACGCCTCAACAACACTCTTATGGGATGGTCGTTCGCCTCGGCAGTATCATGTAATACACTCTTATGGGATCGGGTCATTTGCCTCGTCATTTCTCTAAAAACACTCTTATGGGATCGGGTTGTTCGTCTCAGCAGGATATTGTAACACACTCTTATGGGATCGGGTCGTTCGCCTCGGCAGGATTATGTATCACACTCTTATGGGATCGGGTCATTCGTCTCGGCAGGATTATTATCATATTCTTATGGGATCGGGCCGTTCGCCTCGGCAGTATCATGTATCATATTCTATATGGGATCGGGTTGTTCGCCTCGACATTTCTATAAAACACTCATATGGGATCAAGCCGTTCGCCTCAAAATTTCATGAAATACTCTTATAGGATCGGGCCGTTCGCCACGGCAGAATCATGGTGACAAGAAGCCACTGTATCCGTGAGTTTTCCTGATTTGAGTTGTGATGACCTATCTGGTGGGGACCATTTTATATATACTCCAGTTGAGGAGGTAACCGATATTTGAGAACTTGTGTTTACTGTTTAGAGGAGGATCGTACCATGTACCTATACTTGTTTTCATTGTTTAATTACCATGCTCTGTTTACTTTCTACTATATTTGATTTATTGGACCACTAGTAAGTGTCGATGTCGACCCCTCGTCACTACTTTTTCGGGATTAGGCTAGATACTTACTCGGTACGCATTGATTTACATACTCATGCTACACTTCTGCACTTATTGTGCGGGTATATATATTTCTGTTGGTCTTTTGGATGCAAAGGCACAGCTATTGCGGGATTTTATGGTGAGTTGGATCCCATGTTACGAACGCAGCATACGGAGTCTCTATCATAATTATTTACATTATCCTGTCTATCTTGTATTCCAAACAGATGTTGCATTATTATTATACCTTCTAGATGCTCATGCACTTGTGACACCGGGTTTTTGGGTGTTCTAAAATTTGTTTATGATTTTGCTTACCATTAAGACACTTTTACTTTGTATTTTACTTAAATCATACGTATCTATGATTTTATATGCATCGATCTCAATATCTAATAAGATTCATGAATAAAATGAATAATTAAGTTGGTAGGCCACCGTTGGCTTGCCTAAGAGCGACGTTAGACGCCATCACGACCTATAGTGAGTTTTGGGTTGTGACAGCTTCGTATCAGAGTGTTAGGTTCACTTAGGTCTCACGAGTCATGAGCAAGTCTAGTAGAGTCTTGTGGATCGATACGGAGACGTCTAAACTTATCTTCGAGAGGCTACAAGGCTGTTAGGAGCACTTCCCTTCTTGACCTCGTCGTGCGATTTGATTCGATTGAAGCTTATGCCTTCATTTCCTTCCTACTCATTCTTATACGATGTGGAGTACTTGTTAGCAATTAGGCACCGACAAGATATGAAGATGCTACAGATACGGCATAGGATGCTTTTCCCTGCGAATGCGGGCGGACCATTATCGTCGTCTTGTGGAGGAGTATTATGTCATTTCAGCGGAATGTTGTTATTGCCTATGGTCGATATTTGATATCTCTGAATTTGGTGGAATTCTTGTTAATATTGTGGTGTCGCCATCCTTGATTAAATGCATTAAGGCTCATCGGCATGTTGGTCTTCATTTGTTTGCCTTGGGGCACGGTGTTGTGATATGGAACCTAAGAGGAAGGTAATAGAGATGGTTGTGTGTTGCGACTTCAAGATCGAATCGGCATTTCCAGTGTTGATGGTCCAAGGGAGATGATCTTTGAGGTAGTTTATATGCTTAAGAATTTTGAATGTGACGGGAAGGGCTTGATTGGAATGTAGGAAAAGGTGAAGTATTCGATCATTGTCTTGGATGCAATACGGCTTCAAGTTTCAAACGCGTTGTTGGACCTTCAGGTGATGATAATAGATGACGGGATTCTTACGGCTGGAGGATCAGTGTGGACCCAGAGAGGTTAGTTGATTTCATGATGGATGTAACTATAGCAATGACATTGGAGGAGGTAGATATGAAGTTACACAGGGGGACTATCTCCATTGAGCAGGTTAGCGGTTGCGTGGTTGTGATAAGGTTCCTACGAAGAGTTCTACTTTCTGCCCAACATGGGATGCATTTACTGTGATGTGAGCTTGGACTCGCTTGAAGAAGATGGTATGACTGTTAAGACGTCAAGTGCGCAATTGTGGCTGATAATTCGGGATGTGTTATGATTAGTCCGATAAGAACTTATGAAAAGTTTGGCCAAGCAACGGTGTGGGATCATGGTAACTGGGTAGAAGAGGTCGTTTGTGGAGTCTGGATCTATGTGATTGTAGCGTAAAGCTAAGTGAGGGAGCCCACCGTCTATGATTGAGTCACGTGGTTGTGTGCCTGTGTAGTTTCTGATTATCGGTGCATTGGTGGATTAGTTATGACCAAGAGGAGAAAAACACCAAGGGTTTTTAGGATAAGGAATTTGACGTATATGTATTACATTTCTCCTTAACGATTCATGTGCAGGTGTTGGGGATGACCCAGAATTTATGCTTCATGTGGATGTGATGTACAAGGAAGAGAATTCATCTGGTTGCTTCTTTGGAAGTTTTCATGTGCTAGCAGAGCACTAGAGTTTGGTTACATATTCGGGACCAGGTTAGAGTGGGTGACTCTTTACAATGGTTCTAGTGGGTTCAAGAAGTAAAGTGCAATGTTTAAAGATTTTGGGTTCCTTAGGTGGCTGGACTGGGTTTTGCAGCAGATTGTGACGAATACTTTGGGAAACTCTATGTTATTATCAGGTCTACGGTGCAATGTTAAAGAAATGGGAGAAACAACTTTGAATTCGCTGGATGTCTTTCAAAATGGGCGTATCAGTTGGAGATACTATGGAGTGCACGAGGAGGGTATGGGATGGCTTATGGGTATCGGGATGACGTGGTCTCGTGATTTGGGTCACCCGAGATGAGTGATATTTGAGGTCCATTATGTATTTGAATAGGACTATTATTTCAAGGGCAAGTCAAGAGTAAATAGGAAGAAGTTGGGTTAGTCAGTAATGGTTTGAATTAGCGTGGTTGTGGAAATGATCAGTTCCTTCGGTAAGTTAAGCTATACAGGTGATTCATGGCTGTATGTGCGGGCTTGAAAACCACCGTAATTTGATTGATTTGGAAGTATCTGATACTGATGGCCTTGTTATGTGTAAATGAATCCTGAAAGAATTATGGTGGTTTAGATCATGACTTGAGGTTTGATTTTCTGCGGTTATAGGAATTTGGTTGCGTGTTGCAATGGTTCTTATGAAATAAGTGGAGCAAAAGGGGTTAGCCAATGAAGTGTTTATTTTACTGGTGGTTCAGGGGTTATGATGAAATTCTTGAACTCTCGCGTAGCGGCATGATAGGTGCAGTGAGCGGTATGAAAATTGGAAGCTGAGGATCAAGGTTTGGTATGAATGTCACGAGCTCGGAGGAGCGGGGGAAAATTTCAGATGTTCAGAGTATGCTAGCACTATTTTCGGGCAGCCTGAGGATGGCTTGTTTTGGCAGAAAAAGTGTTGGGGGTTGAAATGTGGATGCTTGGCTAGCACTATGGAAATAGCATGGTCGATGGCCATTAATGTTCAGATTTTACTACCTGTTGTGGAAGGTTGTGGGGGTTATATCCCACGAGAAGATCGTATAAGTGTGACGTGTTAGTCATTCGATTGTTAGAGATTTAAATCAGGTATGGAGATTTTGGTACTGTCACCAATGGGAGAAGTTATGACTAAGAGGCGCTCTATTCCTTTTGTTGTGGATTGTGGGAGTTTGTTCCGGGTTTGATGGTTGCTCTTATGTGTCATGGATGGGGTCATTGTGGATCCTTGCGAGGTTATAGGCCCATTATGGGATGATCGAAATCGACTTGAGGTCCGCTAGTAGATCTAATATGATCATTCAGCATAGCATTGCTTATGGAGGAGTCTTAGGGTGTTGGATGTTATTTCTGTGGTCAGCTATTCTCTGTAATACTCTATTATGCCATGTGAGTAGTGAGACGACTTGATTATTCGTACATGTGTTGTGATCCCGCGTAGCTTGTGATGTGATATGAGCAAGATGGCTCTCGTGATGCAGGCCATTTGTTGTGCCTTAGTCGTGTTTAGCAGTTTGTAGTGCATGGAGCTATCTGTCTCCCTAGAGTTGTGTTTATGCACTTAACGTGCTTGTGGTCGGCATTCGGGCATTCCGTAGGTATGAGCAATATGGCTCGACGGGTATTTCCTTATTGATTGTTATGAGTGGATCGGGTGGCATGCCACCACGGGTATGATGTTTTGGATTGGGTTGCACGTCGCAACAGTGAGATGTTGAGTATGGTTCCCTATACTTATTTTTGTGTGTCTTGATCCTCATCTCCGAGAAAGGTTCATAGCATCTTTTGGCCATTTTATTCGCTACGCGGGACGGTAGTTCTTTGCTAGAGTTTGTTCTTCCTTATGTGTCATATTCGAGTTGTAGCTTGCTAGCGCATTGATAGCGTCATATGAGATTTTAGTCAGTGTTTGAGGTGGCTTATTGCCTGAGCAGCTTGTACTGGGAGAGATGGGATTATTGGAACTGAAATCAGTGCAATCGGATTTATGTAAGGTATATTAAAGAGAAAATGTCACTATTCAGTTCAGAATGAGGTAACGGTTCTACTCAAGTGGAGAAACTTCATGAGTTACTGATTCTGACTGGTGGTTATGAGTTCCTGCATATCTCATTCATCGTTGTAGTATTGTGAGGGTTGAGTCCGGGCTTATGTGTTATGAAGTATACTACGGGCATTTGGTTCGTGAATTTACAAATATTGTAGTCGGAGGATGTTATTATGGACATACGAATTGTGCCATGCATTTTGTTATCTCAGGATGGGTGCATGATCCTATTTGGTACAGTGAGTTGTGTTACGCCTCAACCTCGGGGAGCGCGACCGGCGCTCAACCGAGATACCCTAGTCAAGCAAGCCTATACAACGCCTTCTACCCAAACTCACTCGTGAACTAAGAGAAGATATATTTCATTAATTAGACAATGAGAGGTCATGTGAACAACACCAGTTTATTACCATTAGTTACGTCATTTATAAGTCTCAAAATACGTACACTTTCATAATTTAAAGTAGAACATGTAATACAAATACAACGCCTTTAGTTTGTCTTTCCCAAAACAAAGATACCATCCACACTATGTCTACGGAGCCTCTAATAGATACAAAAGAGTAGCATGATAGTGCCGGCAACAAGGCTCTGGCTATACCTCAAAACAATATACATAGAGACAAGAGATACAAGACCCCAAAATGAAGTGGGGCTTACCAAGTCAGTTGAGGAGAGGGTGTACTGCTATCACTGATCAATGCCGCCTACTGTGGAACCACCTGCATCCATTAAAGATGCAGCGCCCCTAGCAAAGGAACGTTAGTACATATGGAATGGTACTAGTATGTAACTCTAAATACCCTCTCAATAGAACGAGTAATAGTAAAATGAGAAGGAAATATGGAATCAATGAGAGCCTCAAACACTATTAGAGTGTCAAGTTAAGAGAAAGGTAAGTTTCAAATAAATTTGAACATTTTTAAGTTGGGAGATCTCAGCTGGATCGGCTAAGCCATCTCTCCCCGAGACATCCAATCACAACACCACCATGTGGGCGGCATGGGGTCCGATCTTCGCCCGATCGGCTAAGCCGTCTCGCCACAATGTCGTGTGGGTTGACATCTCACATACCGCTAGCAATCATCTCATCCCATTTAAGGGGAAATATCTGAACACATCAATTTCATCCCATATAAGGGGAAACAATCTCATCACATCAACACGGGGATTTATACTTCAATCGCTCCTACATCGGCACGTGTAGTTTCGGGGTTAGGTTATTTCGACCTACCCTTCCTCGGTGACTAAGCGATACTCCCAAAGCATTTACTATTTAAATGATTTACAACTCATTTCATAATCTTTCACACATCTTTCCATTTCATTAGCACTAGTGGCTACAATTGTAATATCATTCTCGGCACGTCGGCCGTATTTCATATTTCATACTCACCCCTATAACTTCCAAGCGTTACCATGGATTATAATCAATAAGAGAATCTCAATTCAAGACTGTAAGTGTATATATCTGAGCAATAAGAGTCTTAATCACATTGAGTTTCTCTTCATAATTAGGCATACTAACTTGCAATCGAAACATGATTTTTAAATCACAACACCTTTAATACATTGGTCATACTAGATTACATTCTTGGAGGGAATCATGATATGATGGGAACATTTGGAACATATTCTGAGTACAAACAGATTTCAACATAACACTTGTTTTAAAATAATCAAATTTACTAGGAAGAACACGGAACATGAGAAATAAGAAAGTGAACCAATCATAATCGCAACTTACGAGGACATCATGGAATTCGATTTTTACAAGATGAGTTTAGCCAACGTACCTCGCTTGAGCTTTCCTTAAATTACTACAATATTCCGGAGATCCTAGTGACTTCAATCTATTAGAAACATGAAAAATTGAACCATAATTAGGAAGATACTCAGGGTTTCAGCTCATTTGAGCATTTTATCAAGCACAAGGAGCGCATTAGAGTTTCAAGGTTCTCTTATGGTGGATTCCTTCTTCCCACAACCCAATGTTACCAATTTGAGCTTAATAACCTTCTCACCAACCTTGATGGTACATGCATGCATAAATAACACTCAAGAATCACACTTCTCATTACCTATTTTCAGTCCAATACCGAAATTGGGGGCTAGGGAGAAGAATCTTACCTCTTGGTTGAAGACCTTGTGAGTTTTCCTTATTGAATTTCAAAGCTTGAGCAAGGATTTATGGACAAAGTACTTGTGGCTTCTTCCTCTCTCTCTAAGCACTCCTTCACTCTAAAATGGCAGATTTTTGCCTTCCAAACGAGACCCAATGGCTTTTAATCAAATGGGGTCGGGTTACAAAAATCAGGAAATGGACCCTCCGAACTCAACTCTATGGTCACAGAGTGCACCGCAGATCAAGTCTGCGGCCCGCAAAATGGACCGTAGAAACGGTCCAAAAAACTTGGCTAGCCTGGTCCAGTCTGCGGCCAGGTCTGCAGCCCACATATCAATTATGTGGCTGCAGAATGGATCGCAGAATCTCCCTTTTGAAATCTTCATGCTAGTTCTACGACGAAAATGCAGCCGCATATTTGACCGCAAAATGACCTTCAAAATTTGGCCATTTTTCTGCTTCACTCCACGGCGGATCTGCGGTCCATGGAGTAGTTCTGCGGTTGCATAATGGACTGCAGAAATTTCCTGTTCTACAATAATATTTTTTCAACTCCCCAACGCATTATTCAACCCAAAAAGTCCGTACTGTGGCAAGCTTGCGAGCCGCAAAGATTTTCTACTACCCTCAAATATATTAGCCCACCTCGGCACTAGGAAACCCCATGTTTTAGTTTAAATTTTATGGGGCCTTACAGTTTGAGATTGTTACGGTGTTCTCATGTAAGAATTAGGCCCCGTGGAGAATTCCGGATGTTGGAATTTGGTTCTAAGGCTTGTTAGCTAAGGTAATACGGAGGATCTTCAGTCTGGCTCGAACTAATATGCTCAAGTGGGTTGTGGTGGCACGGGTAGGTGCACAAGGTGTCAAACAGTGATTTTGGTCAACTCCGGGACGGTTCTTGGCACGTTCGAGGACGAACGTATGTTTAAGTGGGGGAGAATGTAACGAGCTGACCGGTCATTATGAGCTCTAGCACATCGTTCAACGGTTTGAGGCCCGGAGTAGCTTCACTTCATGTTTATGACTTGTACATGTGGTCGGAATTTAATTTCGGGAAGTTGGGAGTTGATTTGGATGGAAAATTCTCAATTCGGAACCCTTAAGTTGGAAGAGTTTACCAAGATTTGACTTTTGAGTAAACGATCTCAGAATTGGGATGTGAAGGTTCCAATAGGTTCGTATGATGATTTCGTACTTAGGCGTATGTTGGGATTGAGTATCGGGTCACTTGGGAGCATTTTCGCGCTTATTGTGGAAAGTTGGCATTTTGAAAGTTTTAGAAATTCCTAAGTTTGACTTGAAGTGGACTTTGGTGTGATGTTCGTTTGGGATTTCGAGCTTTGGAATAGGTTCGTATGGTGATTTATGAATTGCACGTAAAGTTTGGCGTCATTCCGGGATGTTTAAGTATACTTCGGACTTGTTCGGCGAAGTTTAAAAGTTTAAAGAAAGGTTTCAATTGTCGATTCATAGTTTTAATATTATTTGATATGATTTGAGGCCTCGAGAAATTCCGCATTATGTTATGGAACTTGTGGTAAGTTTGGACGGGGTCCCGGGGGCCCTAGGTGTGTTTCAGACGAGTCACAGATCATTTTGGAACCTTGTTGTATTGCAGAAGGGCCTTAGTACTGATGCAATTGCACCTGTAGAAAAAGGACCGCAGATGCGACGCCGCAGAAGCGGCCAGTCAAGCGCAAAAGCGGAATTTTGTTGGAAAGGGCTGGGATCGCAGATGCGGTCATGTTGCCGCAGAAGCAGAATCGCACCTGTGGATGAGGCGACACAGAATCATGAGCGCAGAAGCACAGGGACCGCAGATACGGTCGGCGACTTGGGCTAGGTTCTCGCGGTGCGAGCTTTATGCCGCCGAAGTGACCATGGAAACGCAGGAGCAGGATTTTCTGGGCAGATTTGGATTTAAGACGGGATTTAGCTCTTTTCTTTTATTTTTCACTTGGGTTGGCCGAATTTGGGGAGCTATTTTAAGGAGATTTTCATCAAGCAACACGAGGTATGTGATTCCCACTTATTGCAAGCTAAATACATGAGTTATATACTGATTTAAACATAAAATATTATAGAAATTGTGGGATTCTAAGAGAAAAACCTAGAAATTGGTATTTTTAGATTTTGATAGCGATTTTGAAAATGGAAATAGGAATAAATTATATATTTGAGTTCTTGGTGTCATGGGTAATACTTATCTTCGAAATATTTTAAAATCCGGGCTCGTGGGCCCGAGGGTTTACTTCGTTGACTTTTCGAGCGGAGTTGATAATTATCATAAATTGATTAATTATGAGTGTAAGAGTACATTTTTATTGGGTTTTATGATTTTTTGCCTAGTTTCAGATCAATGGGCATTGGTTTGAGGCATAGAGAGGTTTTGGAGCCGGTTATTGAACTTCGGGGCGAGGTAAGTCTCTGTCTAACGTTGTGAGGGGGAATTTACCCCGTAGGTGTTATATTCTTATTTGCTACATGTTGTGGGAGCTACATACGTATTAGGTGACGAGTATCCGTGCGTATGCTAGGATTTCTGATTATGTCTGGGTAGACTTAGACTCACGCCATATTTAAATTGTACTATTTGAGTCCTTCTTGCCTGTTTAAATGCTTTAATTTACATTTATCATAAGACTAGACTCGCGAAGAGTATCTACTCGCTTTTTTAGATATTCGACGAGCTAGTTGATTAACCGCAGAAAATTCTGCTTCCCTTACAAATTTCTCCTGCATTGTGCGTGTTCATCGAAAAGTTCCTTAAATTTCATAACTCACACGTATATTCGTGAGTGGGGTCACGGACTCGTTAAAGCTTCTTATTCTAATGGGATCGGACTTTTTACCTCGACAGGATTATGTACCACACTCTTATGGGATCGGGCTGAACGCCTCAGCAACACTCTTATGGGATCGAGCCGTTCTCCTCAACAGTATCATGTAACACACTCTTATGGGAATGAGTCGTTCACCTCATCATTTCTATAAAAACACTTTTATGGGATCTGGTCGTTCGCCTCGCCAGGATATTATAACGCATTCTTATGGGATCGGGCCGTTTGCCTCGGCAGGATTAGGTATCACACTCTTATGGGATCAGGCCGTTCGCCTCGACAGGATTACATATCATATTCTTATGAGATCGGGCCATTCGCCTCGGCATTATCATGTATCATATTCTTATGGGATCGCGCCGTATGCCTCAGATTTATATAAAATATTCCTATGGAATTGGGCCGTTCGCTCGGCAACTTCATGAAATACTCTTATGTGATCGGGCCGTTCGCCTTGGCAGAATCGTGCGTAATATTTAACAAAAAGCTACTGTATCCGTGAGTTTTCCTTATTTGAGTTGTATCAACCTATCTAGTGGGGACCATTTTATATATACTCCAGTTGAGGAGGTAACCGATATTTGAGAACTTGTGTTTATTGTTCAGAGGAGGATCGTCCCATGTACCTATACTTGTTTTCACTATTTAATTACCATGTTTTACACTTGTTTACTTTCTACTATACTTGATTTATTGGACCACTAGTAAGTGTCAATATCGACCCCTTGTCACTACTTCTCCGGGGTTAGGGTAGATACTTACTGGGTACGCGTTGATTTACGTACTCATGCTATACTTTTACACTTATTATGCAGGTATATATATTTCTGGTGGTCTTTTGGATTCAAAGGTACAACTATTGCGGGGACTTTACGGTGAGCTGCATCCCATGTTACGAACCGTAGCATACGGAGTCTCCACCATAATTATTTACAATATATTGTCTATCTTGTATTCCAGACAGATGTTGTATTATTATTGTACCTTCTAGTAGATGCTCATGCACTTATGACATCGAGTTTTGAGGTGTTCTAGAATTTGTTTATGATTTTGCTTACCATTAAGACACTTTTAATTTGTATTTTACTTAAATCATACGTATCTACGATTTTAGATGCATCGATCTCTCTATCGAATAAGATTCATGATTTGAAAAATAATAAAATGAACAATTAAGTTGGTAGTTCATCATTGGTTTGCCTAACGACGACGTTGGACGCCATCATGACCTATAATGGATAATGGGTCATGACACGTGCTATTTTTACAAGGAAAATAGAGTTCTATTAAGAAAGGGATTTTTTCCTTATAGATACAAAACTAGGACAATATTTATCTGGTTTAGCTAGCTTTTCTATTTATAAAAAATAACTAGAGTTATTTATAAAATATATACAAATTCATTTAAATTCCACAATTTATATACAACATATATACAATTTTTAGAATTTGGTCAAAAACAATAATTTATAGAAAACTTATACTAGCGTTTTGAAAGGCTTTCTTGCGACTCACCCCGGGACTTGCTCCGGAGCGGGACACTATAAAAATGCCTCGAGACTCACAGGTGGAGCTTAGTTCTATGAGGCTTACGTCCCTAGAACCTGACTGTGTGCCTGAAAACGCCTAACGCTTACCGCTCAAGGCTTGCCTAACAGTTCCTTACGCAAATTCTTTAACCCTAATTAGCAAACTTGGCCCTGAAAATTCTTTAACAATTAATGATCAAACTTCTATTTATCTATAAAAATATAAAGATTGAGAGTAACTCAAAATGATGACTCATAGTACTGTATATTTACTAATTAAGAGTATCGTGAGGCTGAATATCATTTTAATAGCCAAAACTTACATCTTTACTTATTATAGGTCTTCATATCTTAATTCTATATCTATCAAAATTATCAAACTTTTATTACTTTGCTATTTGAAAGTAAATTTATATTTCCTCATCAAGAGCAATATTTTGATTTACAGTATTGATAAAGTTTATTGATTATTAACTTTTAGAAAGGTTAACTGTGTATTTTGATAATATTTTTTAAAAATATTATAATTTGTTCATCTGAAAATGAGACGTTATAGTTCATGTTTATCTCACAGTAACTTTATCATAATTATATTGTTACATTTATAATAAAATGCTAGATATTTTAGTTTTTTTAAACTTTTAATGTAGTTTGTATATTTTTTGTGGTTATTATACTATATTTTAAATTTTTTTAACTTTTCTTAAACTTTTAATGTATTTTATACTCCCTCCATCTCAATTTATGTGAATCTATTTCCTTTTTAGTCTGTGCCAAAAAGAATACCCCTTTCCATATTTAGAAATAAAATACCTTTATGCAATGATTTATAGCCACACAAAATATATGTACCTCATTTTACACTACAATTTCAAAAGTCTTCTTTTGTTTCTTAAACTTCGTGCCCAGTCAAATGGATTCACATAAATTGAAATAGAGGGAGTATTTTTTAATTATTATATTATTTTATTATTATAATACTAAGTAAAACGCATCGTCTAACTTATATAACTTGTGTATAATTTTTTTTATACAGAGTCAAACATATACAACTCACTTATAACTTGTATATAACTTGTATACAATATATATTAGTTGTATGTATTTTATATATCGTTTGTACACTTGACATACAATTTATGTATAATTTATTTATATCTTCTCCTTCGAGTTTCAATATGGAATTGTAAATTGAGATTTTTAATAGCTATCAATTTTCTTGGTATAGATATTTTAAATATAACTAAATAGCCAAGCAGATTGAGATGTCAGAAGTATTGATTGTTACACAAATAATTGGTTGAAGTTTGTTTACTCCTCAAGATGCCAACATCAAAACGACAAAAGCAGAATAAGCCCTCCTCCATTTCATAACCAATGATTAATATGTTCTCAGACTAACACGAGTATAACACTAATTATGTTATTCATCAATATGAACCTAAACAAGTAATTTTATTTCAAATGCTAGTCCAATAGATAATTCAGGTCCGGAAAAGCCTACGGGGAGAGAGGCGTCAGAATGAGAGATGGGCGAAAGAAAATGAGGAAGATTGAAATTTAATACGTTATTTTATATATAAATGTATAATGTAATTAAGTGATAACATTTATGATGTTTGGCTATTACTTATCTTATATTTTGGCACTTTAATGCTATATTATATTATGTTTGCGTTTAATTGAGTTTATTTTATATGTAGGTACTCTAAAGATTAAATTTAGGAGCAAAATAAATATTTTATAGTGTGTTTTGTACAATTTGAATTAGCTAATTATTTACCTAAATGATGGGAGACAAGACACTAATTATGCAACGATATAAGTAAAGAATAAAGAAAGGAAGATATTACCTTTATGCTCCAATGCAGCAAAAGCAACACATGAAGCAGCATGGGAAAGTATTTAAACTTAGGCAAGCAATTGGACAAGTTTGAGACTGCCGCGATCAAAGCTGCGATGCGGAGAAGAATTGCACCGACAAGCCTCGCGAGGCGACGCCAAATGCGGGGTCCTACTTCGCATTACACGTTGCGATGCACGAGTTTGGGTTCGAAGCTATTTTGTCTCCTTTTTTACTTGGACTCGGTTATTTCGTCTAGTTTTTTCCTTACATTTATAAATAATCCTTAAACACAATTTTTATAGTAACTTTTTTTCCAGGGGAAAGTACAAAGCCGTCGTGGAGGCTGTGTTTCATCTTTTCTTCCACCAAACTTAGTAATTTTTATGTTTCTTTGTATGATTTCTTGTTTAGCTACCATGTCTATGCAGAACTACATTTCACGTTCGAGGATTGTGATTTTTTCATGACTATTGTTATTTGAATATTGATTTTGATTTCTTGATTTATCATATTAGTTTCTTTGTTCAATCATGTGCTTAATCATTTGATTGATTGATCACCAATTGAATACTATCTCAAAATCTAGAATTGAACTCGAAAGTGAAAATTCTAGATTGCATATTGAATTGAGTACAGCAAGTTCTTGAACCTGCGCATTGAGGAATAGATTCGCGGTTAGGATAGACATATGCTAATTGCCTTGCTTGGTTATTATACGGGAATTATGAATGCATTCCTGTTGATTCTAACTCTATAGACATATAGGTGTTAGGTTAGCTTGAATATGCGAGTAAAAACGCGATAGATTCTTATGAGCGATATTAACATCATCAACCAATAAACCAGATAAATTAATTAGTCAATTCAATTGAAGAATACTGTAGGATTGTCAGATAGCCCCTAGCCCTAGGTCGCTTTCATAACATTGATAACATACAAATCTTTTTTTCCTTTCTTCAGAGTTTACTATTTATTTTTGTTTATTTTAATTAGCTTAGAATCACCACTTTTGAATTTAATCCTTGTTTAGATACTTAGGATAGTCTAATCTATTTAATAGTTGATAATAAGTCTTCGTGGGTTCGACATCCGACTTCTAGTCACTTTATTATTTGATGATCACGTATACTTGCGTGTGCGTGTGGATGCAACAAGTTTTTGGCACAATTGCCGGGGACTTAAAATTAACTATTTTTCTAGATTAGAATATTACTTTTTATCTATTCAAGTTATTTTTTTCTTTTTTTGGTTTAGTGTAGTATTTGTTACTTATCTTAACATGTCATCTTTGAGTGGTGAAATGATAAGTATTCTTATTTTGTGATCTTTGTCCATATTATAAAGGACCCCATTTATGGCGACAGTGTGCAAATATTTCTAGGAGCGAGTTGTGTGTACTATCTCAATCATGTACAATTTGTGGTGGTTATTAGCATAATTTTCCTCAGTGTCGTTGTCCTACCCCAATCCCTTATTTATGATGATTCTAATAATATTTGTGAGTTTCATAGGAGTAACAAAATGGAATATGTTGAATATGATGCTCGTATTATTGATATGTACTTGCAACTATTAGAGGAATGTGGGGATGTCTAGGTAAAACTTACAGATGGAATGAGATACTTAATAGAAGGAAGAGCAGAATTGAGACAAGAGATCGAACAATTTGGCACTGCTATTCACGACTTGAAAGCTCAATTGAGTGCAAAGGTTGATGCATCTAATGCCCAATAAAATAGTTATGAGTTGTGTGAAGCTGAAGGTATACGCCAAATTGAGTAGCTAAAAGTGGAGAGTCAAAAATTCGACCATATTTTTATTGATGATGCCAATGTTGAGAAGAGTACACTAGAGTCATGTGAGAAAATATATAATAATACACTTGAAGGCTCTAGTGTTATCTACATATGAGGATGTAAATAGTGATACAATTATATAGTTGGGGCATATTGGTCCCCATTCTATACATTTTTCAACATTGTGTTTGGATGATGACATGAAAATCGAGTCATATGAGCCTTTGGAGAAGTCAACAGATAAGGGACAAGGTGCTTATATTATAGAATTTTCGGTGCTAGAAAGACAGAGTTACATACTTCATATGAAGGCCAAGAAGTGCAGAATACTACATTGGTTACTTGGCCCAATTAGATTTGTCCAACCACCCCCAAAGCATAACCGAAAGTTTGAAGCCAAATTAGGGGTCAAATTCATAAGTTCGAGGTGGAGGCAAAAAGTGGTTATGTCACAACCCAAAATCCCAACCACAGGGCCGTAATGACGCCTAACGTTCGCTTGCTAGGAAAGCCAACATTAGTTGAATAGTTATTCAATTTAATAATTTTAGAAGCTGATTATTAAGAAATAAGACTGAAATGCTTTGAAATACATAATAAAATCTATACACATGTTGTCTAGTCTAATCCTAGAACCGGTGTCACAAGTGTATGAGCTACTAAAATACTACAAACAGGGTCTGAAATAAAATACAACTGTCTGAAATGAAATAAATAGTAAAACAGATAGGACGGGGACTTCAGGGTCTGCGAATGCTGTGCAGCTCTACCTCAAGTCTCCTGAAAATGATAGGTCCGAGCAATCTCCGCTACAAGCCGCTGGGACCAACACCGGGATCTACAAAAGAAGTGCAGAAGTGTATTGTGAGTACAACTAACCCCATGTACTCTGTAAGTGCCGAGCCTAACCTCGACGAAGTAGTGACGGGGCTATAACAAGACACCCACTATAAATCTATATATGAATATAGTAGAAAGTAATAACGCAGTAAAAGAACATCTAATTAACATGAAAATACGAGATAAGAATGAAATAGAGGGCCTCAGAATATTATCACCGTTCCGTTTCACAACACAATATGCTAACGGAAACCAATAGCCAAGAATAACCGTAATACATCTTCTCTGTTGCGGCGCGCAACCCCAAACACATATATAATATTAATACTGTTCTGAGCCTATTTCAATATAAGTATTGTTGTGGTGTGCAACCCAATACCATGTCAACATAAATACCATTGCAACGTACAACCTGATTCGCGTATATATAATAATACTATTGTGGCGTGCAACCTGATCTACACATGTACAATGACACTACAATCAACTACGGCGTATCTCACATCATAACATAAGAAGGAAACTAAACGTATAAATTCTCTAAGACAATCCAATATAACAAAGTAAAGTGAAGTAGACACAAGTAAGGCGAGAAAACAAGTAACGACATAAGACAAGTAAAGCATTTACCTAATAACATGTAAAAGCATAAAGCAAGTAAAGGCGGACAATAAATAAAGACATGGATACATGAAACATGTAGCAACGAGAGGCGTGTGACAAGTAAAGAAATGTATTGAACAAGTAAAGACATGTAGAAAGTAAAGCATTAAACACGTAATAACTTGGAATAAATGAAGGCATGATGTAATTGAAAACATGCAATTAAATAGTCCACTCCACATGTTTAAATCCATGAAAACACATATAAACTGTCACCTTGCACATACACCGTCCCCACACCTAAATCACGTATCAAATACACCAAACAAGTCTTAATTCCCTAAAGTCAAAGTAAATCACGATACTTAACTCTTTCCGCAACACAATCAACCACGACTTTTCCTTTAGAACAAGCCTCCAAGCCAATCGAATCTAGCCAAATTTCATTCAAACAATTCAAAACAAGCTTTAGAAACTAACCGCAAATGAAATAGGTTCAATTTTGATCATAATTGAAAAAGTCAACAAAAAGTCAACTTGGGCCCACGTGGTCAAAATCCGAGATTTAGACTAAGTCTCGATTACGCATTCACCCCCCCCCAGCCTGGATACGTTATTTGTTTCAAAACCTGATCTCAATTCGAGGTCTAAATCTCAATTTTATAAAATTCCTAAATTCTACCAAAAACCCCCAATTTCTACTTTAAAATTCATAGATCTGATGATAAAATTCATGGAAAAGTAATTAAAATTTATTAAAAACAAGTTAAAGTTGCTTACCAATGAATTTGGAAGAAATTCCTCTTCAAAAATCGTCTTTGGAGTTTAGGGTTAAAAAATAATGTAAAATGAGCTAAGTCCGGGTTTTTTCCACTTTTACTCAGCTGCAGATATCACAATTACGAACTATTGTACGCAATTGCAATCATCGTAAAAGCAAAAAACTATTTGCAAAAGTGAAAAGCATCTGAGCCTAGAGAAGTCGCAAATGCGACCAGATATTCGCATTTGCGGAGACCCTCCTGAGCGCAAATGCGAACAAAGCTTCGCATTTGCGAAGCTGTGCAATATCTTCAAGTGTAGCAGATGCGACACATAATTCGCAATTGCGAGGGTACCCAGCCTAGCCCTACATCGCAAATGCGAGCATCACTTTGCAAAAGCAAAGTCCCAGCCCGCATTCTCCTTTCGCATTTGCGAGTCTGGGATCGCACATATGAAGCTCGCAATTGCGATCAGGTCATCGCAAATGTGAGACTTGCAACAATTATGCTTCAGCAATTCCAAGATCAACCAAATCACATCTGAAAATCACCCGAGCCCCTCTGGCTCCAATCCGAACATTCACAAAAGTATATTAATGTCATACAACCTTGCTCACTAACTCAAATCATCAAAATGTCATCAAAGCTACATTTTTAATTTTGAAACTCAATTTTTTAATTTTTCACATAATGCGCTGATACATCCTAGGATCACCCGGGACCTCAACCAAACATGCATGTAAGTCCAAGATATTATACGAACCTACAAGAATCGTCAAAACACCGATCCGAGGTTGTTTACCAAAAATATTGACCGTGTTCAACTCTAGCCTAATTTTATGTCAAAAAACGCATTTTCTTTAAAATTTCACATATAAACTTTTCGCAAAATGACACGGACCATGCACACAAGTCATAAATCATAAAATAAAGCTATAAGAGGTCTCAAAACATAGAAAAATGAGCTAGTACTCAAAATGACCTATCGGGTCGTCATAGATTCACATCGTGCCACAATGTTGAATTTGGTGCTTGTTGGGAGGCAACCCATCTTACTAATTTCTTTATTTTTTAAATTTTTTATTATAGTATATTTCTATTATTTATTTTTATTTTGTAGGATTATGAGCATAGGAAGGAAGGCCATGAGATGTGCAAAAGCGAGTTAGATGGTTGCCTCGTCCTTTGGCCTTTCAGGGAGTTTCTTGTCAGCCCTCGTTATTTTTTCTTTATTTTTCCATTGGTGACACTGCACTCTTTTAAGTATGGGGTGGGAGAATTCTTTCGATAATTAGCAGTAGTATGTTAGTAAAAATGTTAACTTCTTATTTTTGTGTTTGTAGTAGTGTAGTATTTTAGTAGCTTATTTTAAAAAAATCAAAAATATGAAAAGTATTAAAAAAAATTAGAAAACATTCAAAATGTTGGACTTTTCCCGACAATTAATCTCCTAAATAGTTTCTTGGGAGATTAAAGTCTAAAAAAAAGCACAAAAAATTGAAAAATACAAAAATACGAAAAACATATCTTTTAGTTTTCTTTAGTTAGTAATAATCCCCCGTAGCTCAGTTATTACATGTTATACCTTCTATTGTAAGTTTACTCTTACATGCTCTGTTTGAACTTGTTATTACATGTTATACCTTCTATTGTTAAGTTTATTATTACATGCTCTTTTTGAAGTTGTTAGTACATATTCTATCTTTCATTGTCAAATTTACTCTTATATTCTTTAATTATTAATTGCAATCACTTGATGAATTCATGTCTTATCCATTATATGCCTTAATTGTTAATTGATTCTTGGTAATCGTGCCTTTATTTATGAAATGTCATGAATTTTTATTTGATTTTTGTGAGTATCATGTAACTATTTTATCCACTTGTGATCTTCTTTGTTTAGCTTCTTTATTTTGTTTAACTTTCTTGATGCGTCGTAGTTGGTTGTAGTTTGTTTGTTAATTTATATTGTTTGGGGATCGGGTTGAATGCCGTAGTGGTATTGAAATGATATGGAAAGATATGATATGGATCGATAAGGACGGATGATATGATATAGGTGAGATCGGGTTGCACACCGAAACAGATTAATATGTTGTGATTGTTAGTGACAGTAAAGTTATCCTCGGTTGTGGTTCTCATGGTGCATTCGATGTTGGAACGATTTGCCGGTTGAACGGTTATTGTTTTTCCTTAAATCATTCTATTGTAATTTGATCGTATTTGGTTGACTGTTCTTATTCTAGTTTTGGAAAGATAGTGATTTCTTGTGTTACATTAATGTGCCAATCTGTGCCTATGTTGTTATTTGGTGAATTGATTGTCAAGATCAAATTATTGCGGCGGGAGTCATCATCTCATGTTCTCTGGAGTTATTGGTAACATAACAATTTTAAATAAAGAAATTATCAATATGTTTTACTTATTATGGCTTTTAAGATAAAACTCGTCATTTCACTCGGTGCTTTACTATATTTATATTGTTGTCATGCCGACTTTAAATGGTTCTCATAAAATCATTACCCATTTGATGTTTTACTTTACTTAAAATTGTTACCACACTTTACTTTAATAAATTATATATTTAATTCATTAATTTATCTGATGTTTACTTTGTTTCAAAATGTTATTTTCCTTTACCTTATTGATTACTAACTAAACTCAATCGATACTCCATTTTATATGAACTGTACCTTATGTTACTTTATTTGATTTTTAAAATAAACTCATTATCTCGTTTGACGCTTTACCTTATTCAAGAGTTGTTAATATGCCCTATTTTATTTAAATAAATTTCTCGAATATTCTACGTGGCCTTTGAAATGGATACAATGTACATGGTAGCATGTGCACTTTGCTGTGCGAATGTGATTAATAATATGGGCACAAGATGCCATGTGTGTTAGATTCAAAATTGTGATTTATGATTTGTGGTTACGAGGAGTGGTGTTTCGGGGAAATTCTTGTTCTAATTCATGCATTGGGAATGATTTAATTACTTGGATTGTCATCCATTTACTTAAGATGAGTTCATTTGTATTTCAGTTGTGTTCTGATTGTGTTGCTGCTCTATTACCCGTTTACTTCTTATTGTAAATTGTACTTGTCGCGTCCCGTTTTCTCGGGAAAGCGGGTTTTGACGTGTGACAACTCTTTAAATGGGTATTAAAAGTGAAGAATTGCCACCTAACGATTTTGAGGTGCGGTAGGGCATCTATTTGCAAGTAACTCTGTTTGACTAGTCCGTGTCACCAAAGAACGGGTAAGGGCTCAAATTACCTCAAAGAGAAGGTGTTAGGCACTTTTCGAGGTCCACAATTGTGAGTCCCGACCGAACTTTAAACTATGTGGATTATGTAATTAGGCTAGGTGATCAAGTAAATAAGGGAAATTCAGAAGTCGAAGATTCTTATTATAACAAATGAGAATCGATACAAATCTTAATGACTACAAGGATACAACTACATTGATCTATGTTAATGTCATGCCCCGACCTTGAGGAGCGCGACCGGCGCTCAACTGAGATAACTCGGTCGAGCAAGCCTGCTAGATTTCCTTCTACTCAACTCACCCATAAATATAAAGAATATAAACTCTATTTATTAACACCAAGATGGTTCATGAACAACACTTATTCCATCACCATTAGTTACTTCAGTTATACAGTCTCAAAATACACACACTTTCACAGTTTGAAGTGAGGATGTAGCACACATACAACATTACTATCCTGACTTTCCCAATACCAATATACAACCCAACCATATCTACGGAGCCTCTAATAGGTATATAAAACTACAATGATAGTGTTGGCAACAAAGCTCCGGCTATACCTCAAAACATAATAAACACGAAACAAAAGATGCACAACCCCGGAATGAAGTGAGACTCACCAAGTTAGCTGGGAAAAGAGTGTACCGCTATCACTGGTCAATGCCTTCCGCTGTGGAACCACTTGCATCCATTAAAGATGCAGCGCCTCCGGCAAAAGGGACGTTAGTACATGTCGAATAGTACTAGTGTGAAAACCAAACACCTATTCACGGACTTGGAAATACAACATAAATTATGATGAGTTATGGTAACAAATAAAGGCTTAGTTAGCCGTTAAAGCCACGACAGATTTATTAAGAGATTTCAATAACAATAATAAATTTCCTATCGGGGATCCTCTACAACTATCTTTACACAGAGCGGCCTTGCCGTCTCACCCTAATGTATGCCAGTGGAGGTGCAATTACAATACCAGAATCTCTACACAAAGCGGCCCTGCCTCCTCACCCCAATGTATACGGGTGGAGGTGTACTCACAATGACACAACACTACACAAAGCGTCCCCGCCGCCTCACCCTAATATATGCGGGTGGAGGTGTACTCACAATGCCCCAACATTACACAAAGCGGCCTACCGCCTCACCCCAATATATGCTGATAGAGGTGTATTCACAATAACCACAACACTACACAAAGCGGCCCTGCCACCTCACCCCAATAAATGCGGATGGAGGTGTATTCACAATACTACAATTTAGGGTCCCAAAACGATAATAGTTTGTACAAAAGAGTTTCCTTTCAAATCAACCATTTGGCACCTCTGGCCTTAGGAGTGCAAGTTCTTAAGATTTCCTCGTATGAGAGATAAGTACTTAATCACATTGATTTCATACAATACCTTCTTCCCACAAAGGGTATAACATAATTAAGTCACAATAGTCAATATTTAACACATGAGGGTTCGGGCACGTTATGCAATTTGAGAATCAATGTACTAGCTTGAACATCCCACATCAATAGCGTTTCAAGTTCAAATACACATGATAGAATTTTACAAGGATTCGAGAATTTCGATACTAGAATAAGAGTTTAGCCTTCATACCTCGAAAAAGCTTTTCATAATGCAACAATAATGTCCAAACACTCCTAACGATGCCAATCTATAGAGGAGGAGATAATTTCAAGCACGATTAGAGAAATTCGTATGGCAAGGGCTGTTACAACTATGACCCAACCTTTCCCTCAACCAATTCAACAACAAAACCACCCAAGATTGTTCAACAACTTTCACACAATCCCTATTAGCTCATGCATGTGATACATCTACCCCCATCACCCATAATTAACCCTAAACCCGAAATTGAAGAATTTGGGAAAGAAATTCTTACCTCTTTGAAGCCCTAACAAGTCCCTCTCAGTGAAATTCCAAAGCTTGACTTAAGTTGAGTAGTGAAATCCTTGAAACTCCCCTTCTCTCTCTAGAATAGCTCTCCCCTCTCTCTAAAATATAAGATAATCCCTAAAAAATGACCCCTAGGGCTAAATAAATGAAACGGGGGTCGAGTAAAAAAATTTTAGAAAAATGGAGCCCCGATGCTGATCTGCGGTCGCATATGCGACCGCATAGTGCTTCTAAGGTCCGCAAAATGGAACGCACAATTGCCCTCCGGAATTGGGCATTTTTGACCCACTATGAGACCATTATGCGGTTCGTAGACCAATTCTGCGGTTGTATAACGTGTTACAGAACTGCTTCCAAAATTTCTCATGTTGATTATGCGATGAGATCTGCGGTCCGCATAACGGTTTTACAGTCGCATAGTTGACCGCAAAATATCATCCAAACTTTCCCAATTTTCTGCTTCACTCTGTGGCCATTCTGCGACCCGCATAGTGATTCTGTGGCCGGATAGTGGTCCACAGAAATGTCTCTTTCTGCCAAAAATTTTCCTCTACTCCTTAGTGGGCCGAAGAATCTCTACAATCGACAACACCTAAGCCTACTTCGGCACTATGAAACCTCGGGTTCTAGGTGAAATATTTTCGGGGCCTTATATCCTCCCCCACTTAAGATCATTCGTCCTCGAATGTGGATCAAATTCCGTCATTAGAATTCCAATGTAACTCAGCTGCTATAACACACCAACAGTTCCAACTTTTGACTAACTCCCCAAATTTCCAAAATTTTTGCTAGAGTTTCCCCTGTAACTGGGCCTATCCACCTGTCAGAGAATCCCATAAACCAATCCCAACAACATATACATGAACCAGCAATGCAATGTATAATAGAAAAAATGGCAACCATGGCCTTACGAGCAATAAGTACATCACAAAAAAGGAACACCCTTAGCATAAACTGTACAAGTGATACATAATTCATAGGGAACAATTTCATAGAAACGATTACATATCTATTCAAATAAATGAGGGTACTTCATCTTCATTTCTTCCTCGGCTTCCCAGGTGGCCTCTTCGACTTGTTGGCTTTGCCATAGCACTTTCACGGAGGCAATTTCTTTTTTCCTCAACTTTCAAACTTTCCTATCAAGAATGGCAACTGGAATTTCTTCATAAGTCAGTTTTTCATTAACCTCAATAGTCTCAACTGGAAAAATGAATGTCGGGTCTCCAACTACTTTCTTCAACATAGACACGTGAAATACCGGGTGCATTAATGACATCTCATGTGGTAGCTCAAGTTTGTACGCCACCTGACCCACCCTCCGAATGATTCTATACGGTCTGACATACCGCGAACTCAATTTCCCTTTCTCACCAAACCGCATTATACCTTTCATGGGGGAAAACCTTCAAGAATACCCCAATCGTCTTCTTTGAACTCCAAATCCCTACGACGCACATTCGAATAGGACTTTTGACGGCTCTGAGCAGTTCGACACCACGAAACCCCTATGCCTACTTCGGCACCACAAAACCCCCGGTTCTAGGTGAAATATTTTCAGGGCCTTACAATTAAATTACTAAGTGTAAATAACAAGGACATAAAGAAAGGGGGGTCCTAAGTTTTTTAGCCTAAAGGATCACCCTATGCAACATAAATAATACTTCGCAACTCCCTTAAGGTAGAGGTTGCTCATATTATTCAGCAGACACGGGCTATCATCTCCTGCTACCCAATTACTATGTTGAAGTTGTTACTTAAAGGTGCTCTAATTCAATTCTAAGTCATGTCCTATGCGTGCACTACCCATCCAACGCCTATAATCCAGGAGGCTTTGGACTTACTATTAGGTAGTTCTAGACTCTACTTAGGATGCTCAAAAGTGATAAAACTAGCGCACATCCAAAACATATAGGACTACACATAATCAACACATAAGGGCTCAAGTTTGCCTCCTCATATAGACATAGATGCATGCAGGCAGTTATGAACTTATGCCAACGACGTTCAGATTATTAGACAGACAACAATATATAGGCAAGCTTGGAGTCAAGGTATATTAAATTGTTCAAGACCTATAAGTATGATTTCTACGTGACTGAACGATTCAAAAGTTGACATAAAGTCCTATAAGCAGTATTTCTAGGCAGATTGTCTTGACAAAGCGGTTGACTTTAACATATGATCCTATCAAAGATCCTAAAGATATGATTTCTAGGCGAGTGACAACATAATCTCTACATGATTTGCGTCTGGGCAGGGAGGCCATTGAAAATGCAGAATTACTCATTTTTGTCCATATAGGCATGATATTTAGACGAACTATGTAACAAGAAGAGAACAACAACTATATCAATTTTTAATTAATCAACTCAAAATCCTATAGACATGGTATCTAGATGAGTCAAGTGATTGAGAGAAGTACGTTAAAGCATGCATTTCCAGTTATTGCATTGAATTTCTATAGGCATGATATCTAAGCGCAACAAATTCAATTTCAAACCTCATAGGCATATTTACTAACGTTTGCAAGTTAAGGAATTATATTAACCCTAGGTCATGCTTTCTAAGTAAATAGACAAGTTAATCGACATGTTGTGCAAATAATTCCCAAAGGTGGGACATGGAAAGCAAATAAACAATTAGAGCCCTATAGACATACTTTCTACCCATTCATGTAAAGATAGAGCAGCCCAGCCTCCCAGCTTTCACTAATCTCAGCTGTAGTTTATTACAAGTTATTATAGGCCCAAGTGGAAGGATACATGCTTCAAATATGACCAAGAAACAAATACAGGCCCAATAAGCAGTTACATGCCTAAAGAAAATAGCCTAGTGACACTTTTGGGTCTTCAGCGACCCTATTCTTTGCACAAATAGTAGACTCAATCACAGCTTCATCCAAGGCATCAAAGTGTGCCAGTTACAAGGTACAACTCCAACAACACACATGGATCTAAACCAGGCCCAAATGGAGGATTTCTGTTACCCAGCCAGATGCCAAACTTCACCATACGAGTAACAAACTACACATGGGATTAATTAAACAACCTTTTAAAGTCTGCAAACTGAATTCTCGAAACTGTATCTAACAATAGTTTTCACTAATGCAGATTGGCAAGTTCATAGGGCATATATAAGGCAGGTTCATGCTTGCATTCTTTGAGAACAAAGCTAAGGTGATAGAATTGACCAACATGAGATAGCATACTGCTTCAAGTAAAGTTTCAAGCAAACATGGTCTAGGATTAGCATAAAGAACTTAGTCAGGATATTTTAAACATGAGAGTCTAATAAAAATCATGGACAGAAAGCCAACAGAGTTTAGTCCTGACATAAGGATGTCTAACATGAGAAACTGAAGAAAAGAGCATAACCAAACAAGTTGGTGGACATGGTCTACCTTAATTTGAACATGCTAAGTACCTGTCATAACACAAAAGGCTTAAGCAACACCAGACAGGATATATAAGAAACTAGACTATCAAATTGCACATAAGTGGAAAGCTGGATGATGCACTTTCACCTTCTAAACCATAGGTAGTACTAGACAGCTTGGGATTAAGTCAGGCAGGGAACACACCTTAAAGTTATCAATTAGCAGGGCAATACGTTTGGCTAATAACATGGATGAGAACTAACTCTAGTAGGGTATTAAGAACACATGAATGATCCAACAGGAATTAGAACACATGAGTTGATTTATCACAAAGATACAGAACAAGGAAAGGATATAACTTAGGATGAGTGGCAGGTATAAACATTTCCAAACACAAAAAAACTCACTAGGCTGGGCATGCGTAAGGTAGTGAGGATGATACATGCTGAACACATAAAATAGGCATACATCAGAGTCATAAAGTTGGACGAGCTCAGATCCTAGAAAGGTTATGAGTCATAAAATGACAGGGATAACACAATAGCATATAGATTCACAAAGTTTAAGTAACATAGATGTACAAACATGAACACAGCGAGAAGGAATGAAATTGACAAAGCCAAACACACTTAATAATTGTGAATTAACAAACAGGTAGACAAGAAGATTAACTCTAATAATACTTCAATCGTTGACAGTAGAGAGAGCAGCAGAACCCAAAACTCAGTGCGTCAATGTTCCCAAGGGTTTCAGATGAACCCCGGGCAGTGCTCGCACTGAGAAGGTCAATTAATCGAAATTTGATGGCCTTGGCTTTCAGCCGACCAAGAACCAAGAGTGCAAAAATTATAGAAGAATCAGAGTAGTGGTAACAGTAGTGAAGTAATGAATCGTTGAGAGCCTGAAAGGGAACGAGGAAAGGGTTTTATATAGTGTAGAAATCGAACAAGCAAATATGGAAATCAATTAATCAAAACACAAATAAGGAGAGAAAATCAATCAAGTTTAAGCAGGAAAGAGGAAAATCACATGCATGGCTTATTCCAAATCAAAATAGGTAAAAAATCGGACAAACCCTAGTTTGACATGTAACAATAATAGCCAAGAATCTCAGTCAGGTAAACTTACCAAAATCGGAGAGGTAATACTTACCAAAATCGAGCAAGTACTAAGTAATACCACGAGTGCATGGGTGATAGCGAGATGGTGCGAATAAGTAAGTAGATCGTGAAAGGATTTCATGATTTAGCTAGGTTTCGAGGGGATTTGGGAGGAGGTGGCTAGGGTTTCTCAGAGAAGAAGGGAGTAGAGAGGATTTTGGGGCGGCGGTTCTAGGAGAGTGGGTAGGGTTTCGTGGGGTTTGGGTAATTAAAGTGAGGGAGAGGCTGTGGGCCGTTGATCTTTTGAGGTCAAAGGCCAGGGTTGAGCGAGAGGCGGAGCGGGTTGGAGAACGGGTCCCGACCGGGCTAAGATTAAGGGGGTCATCTGGTTTGGGTTGGGGAAATTGGGCCAGGGATTTGAGGAGTTTGGGACACTAATGTGGTCCAAAAATTTGTATAATTTGGGTTATATTTTAAATTCACAAAATTGTATAAATAAAATAATTAATAAATAATAGAATATTACTTATGCAATAAAATGATTGAAAATATTAACTTAACAGTGCAAAGCATATAGGCTATTATTGCAAAATTATGTAAATAGCTTAAAAATGAAAAGATAATTATATGAAATGAAGTAAAATATTATAAAACATATATGTTAATATAAATAATGAATTTGGATGATTAAATCATCACAAAATAATTTAAGGGGTAATTAATACATATTCAAGTAATTTAAATGTAAGAAAACCAATTTTGAAGCTTTACAAATTATGAAAAATTATAGAAAAAACTTGTATAACTATTGTAAATTAATTAATTCAAAAAATTATATTTTAAAAGTATATATACTATTTGAAATAATATGAGGGCAAACTTAGGTATTAATAGCTGCCCCTCTTTACCTGGGAATGATGAAGAGTTGTCGGGTAAAGAAAATGATGACCAATTTTGTCCGAAGTGAGTGAGGAATGATGTGTTTTGAAAAAATGGGGGCCGAACCTTGATTCTTGAGTTGCCTATGTAGTGTATAGTTTTGTATCCAACGACAAACTAAGCCGATGTAGTTGTTATTAGAGTGGTCGTATGTTTCAAAAGGAGCTTTTGGGTAGGACAATGTCATTGTTAACGGATAACTTTAGGTGGAGCCATGAATGTGAATTGAACGTTACGGGTGTACAAAGCAGATATTCGAACGGTTACAGAACAAAAGGTAATCGATTGCTGATCATCTGTTACGTTTGAGATAGTCAAAAGATGTGAACGTGGTGAACGAAACCGGAGTGAGAATTGCTCCTGTTTGTAGAGCGATTACCTCCCGAGTTACCTGCAAAACTTAAAAAATGGTGTATGCGAATATATATAGGTTATTGCGACAATTTAAACATAATGCATATTCTCTTTGGATCATGAAGGTCGCCTTCGGACGATGAGGATGATGTCCTTAGACCATGACGTCCTGGGCCATGAAGTGTATGACAAGGGATTCGCCGGCCATGGAATAGTGTCCTCGGGTCATGAAGATGGTGCCTTTGGACCATGACGCCTTTGAATAATGATATGCAATTTCGAGAGATCCTTCGGCCATGGTATGATGTCTTTGGGCTATGAGGATGATGCCCTTAGACTATGACGCCTTCAGAAAATATGGTGATATTTCAGCTCATGAGATGCAAAGATACGGCGATATTGATCGTTTGAGAGAGGAAACAGATAATGTTTAGTCATATGCGAGAACGAGACGAGACAAGGTTTAGTCTTGTGTGAGATGAGGGCAGTGCTTAGCCCGATGCGAAGAGCGGAGACAATGTTTAATCTCATGCAAGGAAAGATAATTCCTAGCCTTATGCAATAATAGAGGCAGTGCTTAGCCTCATGAAAGGAATGGAGACAATGTTTAGTCTCATGCAAAGAAAGGCAGTGCTTAGCCTTATGCAATAGTGGAGACATTGCTTAAAGAATGGAGACATCGCTTTGTCTCATGCAAGGAAAGGCAGTGCTTAGCCTTATGCAATAACGGAGGCAATGCTTAGCCTCATGCAAGGAATGGAGACAGTGTTTAGTCTCTGGCAAGGAAAGGCAATGCTTAGCCTTATGCAATAATGGAGGCAATGCTTATCCTCGTGCAAGGAATGGAGACAATGTTTAGTCCCATGCAAAGAAAGGCAGTGCTTAGCCTTAGGCAATAATGGAGGCAATGCTTATCCTCATGCAAGGAATGGAGACAGTGTTTAGTCTCATGAAAAGAATGGAGATAATGCTTAGTCTCATGCAAATAAAGGCAGTGCTTAGCCTTATGCAAGAAAAGCAAATGGCTAAATGTGAGAGGATAAAACATTTCTTAGCTTGATGTGTTTGCGTTTGGCACCCTTTGTCGATGTGAAGATAGTGATCTTGCTGTGTGTATGTATTTGTGGATGTTCCTGTTGTGTCCATTGTGCCTGCATTCAAAGTAAAGTCGTGAGTTTTGTGGGGGAAAGGTTGGTTCATGCTCTCGATTCCTTGCTTCGCCTTTGCTTTTGTCTAGAGGCCTTGCTTGAGTTACCCCAGGTAATGTCTGGCTGCTATAGAAACACAATTTTCGAAAAACATGCATTTGATAAATTGTTTATAAAAATGTAGTTGTTTGAAATATGTGATAATACACGAGAGCAAATAATTTGTTGAATTGATGACTGTGACACGCTTTTGAGACATCGCAACCTCGGAATTTTGAGGATCCTCCTCATAATTCTGCCCCAGTTTAAATGCGTACTTTTGGCGATACCTTCCTTGCCTACGTATCCCCTCTTAAATGGGAATTAGGTCAAGCGTATTTCACTTACATCAATTAAAAAGTCCAAACATAATCTTAAACGTAGTAACTCTTGACTGCGTTGAACTGATAGGTTTTGGCCAAATCTCTCCATCCATTTTTGCAAGTATAAGTGCTCCTCCTATTAATACTCGGTGAACCATGTAAGGGCCTTTCCAGTTGGGCAAGAATTTCCCTTTTGCTTCATCCTGGTGTGGGAAGATCCGTTTTAGTACCAATTGTCCCGGTGTGAATTGCCTTGACCTAACCTTTTTGTTGAAAGCTCTTGCCATTCTATTCTGGTAGAGTTGCCATGACATACTCGTTCATTCTTTTTCCATTAATGAGAACTAGTTGTTCATACCGGCTTTGTACTCATTCTGCCTTGCTGAGCTCGGCCTCCTGTATGAATCTTAACGAAGGGATTTCTACTTCGACGGGAATAACAACTTCAATATCGTAGACAGTAGATAGGGAGTTGCCCGAGTGGATGTACGAATTGTGGTGAGATACCCGAGCAAAGCAAACGGTAGCTTCTCGTGCCATTGTTTGTAATTGTTTACCATTTTCCTCAATATCTTCTTAATGCTCTTATGGCGGCTTCTACGGCTTCATTCATTTGTGGCCTGTATGCTGTAGAGTTCCGATGCTTGATCTTGAATGTTTCACACATGGCTTTCATCAAGTCACTGTTGAGGTTAGCGGCATTGTCAGTACTGATTGACTCAGGTACTCCAAATTGGCAAACGATGCGGTGCCGAACAAAATCTGCTACGATCTTTTTAGTTACAGCCTTATAGGATGCAGCCTCAACCCATTTCGTGAAGTAGTCTGTAGCCACCAGAATGAACCTATGTCCATTTGAAGCAGCGGGTTTAATTGGTCCGATGACATCCATACCCTAAGCAGAGAAAGGCCAGGGCGAACTCATTACATTAAGTTCATTAGGCGGCACTTGTATCATATCAACATGTATCTGGCATTGGTGACACTTTTGAACATATTTGATACAGTCTATTTCTATAGTCATCCAGAAATATCCTGCTCTTAATATCGTCTTGGCCATAACGAAACCATTCATGTGGGGTCCGCAAGTTCCGGCATGTATTTCCTCGAGCAATCTAGACGCCTCCTTGGCATCGACGCATCGCAACAATCCCAAATCAGGAGTCCTTCTATACAGAATTTCTTCACTTTGAAAGAAAATGGAACATTCTTGAACTCTATCTTTGTGAATCTCTTGATCAGCTCTTGTACATAGTACAAGTATGGCAATATTTTGGTGTTCTTCGTAGTCCATTCTCCTAGAACATGGTGCACCAATAGATCTGAATCTCTAATTAACAGCAACTCCTGAACGTTCATATCAACGACCAACCTGAGTCCCAGGATGCAGGCCTCATATTCCGCCATATTGTTGGTGTACAGAAACATGAGTTTTGCGGATACCGGATAGTGTTGACCGGTTTCTGATTCTAAGACAGCTCTGATACCCACTCCTTTAAAGTTTGCTGCTCCATCGAAGAACATCCTCCAACCATCGTATGCCTCGGTAATATCTTCTCCTACAAACGATACCTCCTCGTCGGGAAAATACATTTTCAATGGTTCATATTCTTTGTCTACGAGATTTTCTGCCAAGTGATCCGCCAATGCTTGCCCTTTGACTGCCTTCTGAGTTACATAGACTATGTCGAGCTCACTTAGTAATATTTGCCACTTTGCTAACTTACCCGTAGCCATGGGTTTCTGAAAGATGTATTTTAGCGGATCCATCCTTGATATGAGATATGTAGTGTACACACAGAAAGAATGTCTCAACTTCTAGGCTATCCATGTCATAGCACAGCAAGTGTGTTCCAATAAAGAGTACTGGGCTTTGTAAGGTGTGAACTTCTTGCTCAGATAATATATCGCCTGCTCCTTCCTTCCAGTTTTATCATGTTGTCCTAGAACACAACCAAAGGCTCCTTCTAACAAAGATAGATAAAACAGCAAGGGCCTTCCTGGTTCTGGTGGGACCAACATGGGCAGTTTAGATAAATACTCCTTGATTTTATCGAAGGCTTTCTAACATTCTTCTATCCAGCTTGTTGTAGCATCTTTCCTCAGCATTCTGAAGATTAGCTCACATATCACCATTGATTGTGCTATAAAACGGCTGATATAATTGAGGCGCTCTAGAAAACTCATCACATCTTTCTTATTCTTTGGCGGTGGCAAGTCCTGGATAGCTTTGATTTTTGACGGGTCTAACTCGATACCTCGACGACTGACGATGAAACCTAACAACTTTCCAGCAGGGACTCAGAAGGCACATTTTGCAGGATTCAACTTCAAGTTGTATTTTTTTTAGGTCTGTTATGTGATCTGGACTCCTTTTAGATTTGATGATAACATCATCCACGTACACCTCTATTTCCTTGTGTATCATGTCATGGAAGAAAGTCGTCATGGCCCTCATGTAGGTGGCCCCAACATTTTTCAAACCAAACGACATCATTTTATAACAATAAATTCCACATGGTGTGATAGAAGTAGTCTTTTCGGCATCCTCTTAATCCATCTAAATCTGGTGATATCATGCGAAGCAATCCACAATGGATTGGAGTCATGCTTGGCGCAATTGTCAATCAGTATGTGTATGTTAGGCAACGGCCAAACATCCTGAGGACTTGCTTTGTTCATATTTTGGTAACGGACGCATACTCTAACCCTCCCATCTTTCTTTATAACTGGCACAATGTTGGCTAACCAGGTCAGGTATTCGACCACTTGGAGAACCTTGGCTTTTATTTGCTTGGTGACCTTCTCCTTTATCTTCAGACTCATATATAGCTTGAACTTTCGGAGCTTCTGCTTTACCGGTAGACACATGGGATTGATGGGTAGTTTGTGAGCTACTATGGATGTGCTTAAGCCAGTCATATCATCGTAGGACCATGCAAAGATGTCCTCATACTCCTTTAGGAACGTGATATATCCTTCTTTCTCTAACGGTGATAGATGAATGCTTATACGAGTTTCCTTGACCGTTTCAGAATCCCATAAGTTAACGGCCTCAGTTTCTTCCAAGTTTCTTCCAAATTATACTTCGGCTTGTTTTCAAAATTTTCTACTTCTTTGACGATTTCCTTAGGTATTATACCATCTTCCAAATCTTCCGAATCACTATCCTTATGTTGCATTGTCTCATTACATATCATAGTCGTAGGTTCATCGGGATATGTAATAATTATGCTGAAAAGAATGTAGAAAGATAATAATAAATATGAAAAGCAGTAAAGAATTAAAACTTTAAAATGTCAACAAGTATGACTCGATGGCTCGAGTAGTTATTTCAAAACAAAATACTGAAAATGTCTTAAATGCTCAAAACTATTTGAAAATAATTCATGCTAAATTGCCAGGCTACCCAGGAAGTTGGCGAGCCCGGGACAGTGCAGGGTTCTAGTTTTTGAGAACAGCTCCCTCTTCCATTGTCTGAATGGTAAGGTCTTCCTCCTTCTCCTCCCCAATGATTGCACTACAGTCCATGTCTTCTTCATCTAGAAACAGCTTCCTCATACCAGCCAAAACCTTATCTTCTTCGGTTCCCCACATCATGTCGGCTTGATAGAATGTCTGGTGCAGCGGTGGTACGAGTTGTTCCAGTGGATAATAAGGGGCACCCCATGTCGGTGTCCAATCCTGATATTCTTGTGATGTATATTCATATCCGAGTCCTAAAGTCGTGCTATGATACTTTGGTTGTACGGGTTTGGTGATCCCCTGAAGCTTTTTGCCAAAACCCTTGCCTGGTTCATATCTCATCCACAACAATATGCTTTCTATAATCTTCCTCCACCATCGATCCTTTTCAATTACATTCACCCGTTCAATGCGGTGATATGTTTCTCCGACCAACTTCCTCCTATTCTCGATGACTGGAACGGTCTGATTGGTGTAGATAGGGTTGCTTCCATCTCCATGAATGATCACCTCTTGATGATTCCACTCGAACTTCACAGCCTGGTGCAGAGTTGAAGCCAATGCCCCGGTTGCATGTATCCATGACCGTCCCAACAATAGATTGTAAGTAGCAGACATATCTAGCACTTAGAATTCAACATCAAACCAAGTTGGACCCATCTGTAGATCGAGATTGATTTCTCTGATTGTGGCTCTCTGAGATCCATCGAACACCCTCACATTTATGCTTCCAATTCGTATCTCGTGCAGGCCTTTACCCAATCTCTTTAGAGTGGTCAGTGGGCATATGTTCAGACTCGAACCTCCATCTATCAAGACCCTGGAGATGAACTTGTCCTCGATTTGCACTGTGATGTGCAATGCCCTGTTGTGATTCAGTCCTTCTGGTGGTAACTCATCTTCATGGAAAGTGGTTTTGCGGCTCTCCAGTATCTGTCCGACCATGTTATCCATCTCTCCACTAGTGATGCCGCTAGGTACATAAGCTTCACTTAACACCTTTCATCAAAGCATTCTTGTGCGTGTCTGAGTTTTGCAACAGTGATATGATGGATATCTGAGTAGGTGTCTTGTTCGGGTGGTCAACAACAGAGTACTCCCTTGCTTGTATCTTCCTCCATAGATCATCAATGCCAGTCACAACAACAGGCGGCTTAGGTGCAGCTTCCTTGCTCGTTCCTCCCAGATTCTTAGGTGTGTAAATTCTGCCAGTTCTAGTCTTACCTTGTGCAGGCACCTGTTTCTTCCATTTTAGCTTTTCTCTTTCTCCTTACTTCTGCAATATAATCCCACAGGATGGCATCAGACTTGTAAGATGGTATGGGTGCTACCATTATAATGAAAGGTGTAGCTATCTTAACTTCAAAAGGCGCCCGGATTTGTACCACAACTGGCGTGAGGGTGAACGGAGATGTTTTAGGATCGTCTCCCTCTCAAATGAGTCCAATGGACCCTTCCTAATCCCACTCCTCATCAGTTTCTATCAGGTTTACTCCCTCACCTTTGTGATCCGGGAGAGGGTTGTTGTGAACATTTGCCGCAGCTTCCTTTACTTGTATAACCTTAGTGTCGATCAGCGTCTGGATCTTGTCTTTCAACGTGCGGTACCCCTTATTGGTATTGACCCTTCATGCCTGAATGATAAGCACATGTTTTGTTGGGGTTGATCCATTGGGTGGGATTTTCCACAACAACAGTAGGAATGGGGGTGACACAGTCGGCGACCTTTAGTCTCTCATACAATTGGGTTATGGGTCCAGCAATTGGTGTGTATTGTCTAGGTGGTCTGCGGTCGAAATTTGGACGAGGCTTTGGGTAGTTTTGGCGGGCGGGTGGAGGCGAATGGTAACATGCAGGTTGAGTGTTGTAGGTATGGTGGGTGGCGGCAGGTTATTGGTATTTTGGTGGTGAGGGATGATATGTGGGTGGAGGTGTTTGGTATGTGAGGGGAGACTTAGGGCCCTGGGCTACCATCACAACACCCGCTTCTTTCTACTTTGAGATACCTCCTGATTTGCAATGCTTTATTCGTGGCTTGCAGCGCCTCGAAATTAGTTACCATCCTGCTCTTGATTCCTTCTTCTATTCTTTCCCCTAACTTGATGATGTTTGAGAACTTGTGATTTTTGAGGACCATCAATCGATTCATAATATTGCGTTCTTTGTTATTCTTCGAGTGCTGGCCTTACCTTTGCGGCCTTTGATCTCCAAGGAGTAGCATACTCGTAGAAGGTTTTTGTCAGCTTCTTCTTGAGGTTTTGAATGCAGAAAACGTCTGGTGCATTTTCCATGTTGAACTTGAATCTATCCATGAAATCTGATGCCATACTCACCCAATTAACCCACTTCTTTGGGTTTTGACCGATATACCAAGACAAAGCGTCTCCTGTAAGGCTTCGCATAAACAATTTCATGCGGATTTGTTCATTCTTACCCACTCCTACAAGCTTGTCGCAGTATGTTCTCAGATGCACCTTCAGATCACCAGTACCATCGAACATTTCGAACTTGGGAGGTTTGTAACCCTCCGGCAGTTCCACATACAGCTGAATACACATGTCCTCATAGTTTAGACCTTCAACGCCTTTCCCACCTTCAACACTCTAGACTCTCCCTGTGAGCTTCTTGAGTTCCTCTGCCATGTTTCTAATGAGCAGGTCTTTCTCAGTTGGTTCGGGTACGTATAGGGTTTGCTGCGGGATATTGGGGTAAGGTTTCCACATATATCAAATTGCTTTTATGGGTTCCTGGAACTTGGTTATACGGGTGGTCGTTGGTCGAGTTTTGGGATCGAGAGTAGGTTATGGTGCGTTTTGGGGAGTGTGACAAGTAGTGGTTTACGGGTATTGAGTTGGATGATGGTGGTGTTGTTGAGGGGTTGGCACTGGAGGCGGGTTATGGTTATGGGGAGGTGCAGAATTATGATACTGGTATTGTGTGGGAGGATTTGGAACTATGGGTTGTGGATTCTGATTTTGTGTGTTTTGTGGTGGTGTTTGATTCTGGGTAGTCGGGTTTTGCTGGTTGATGTCAGGAACATTGAGGGTAAGGGAGAGGTTTTCTAGATTTTGGACCTACTCAAGCACGCCCTATTATTCTAGGATTTTCTACTCCAAACGTAAGACCAACTCATTCTACCCCGGAGTACTTCTGCCATCTAAAGTTTCAACATTTTCTGGCATAACAGCATTGTCTTCCCTAATACCGCTTAAATCATCCATTTTCTCTTTGCCTTTGCTTTTAATTTGACAAGTCGCTAGTTGAAGGAGGAGGTGGAGGACCTCTGGATCTAGTATGGTATGCTGATGAGGCCAGTATGCACGAACCAACCTTTGGGAACGACAGTAACCAAAAAGAAAGAAAAAGCAAAAGATAACCAAGTCAGTAAGGTGAAATAAAAGAGTGTTTGCAATATTTAAACATGTCTCGCAAAGTCATGCAATAATTCGCGTCCTAATTTGGGGACCCCATTGTGCCTGAGGTAGGTCTAAGTGACACATAGACTTGGAGAAAATTGGTGCTAACATTTGCTTCATTTCATTAATGCGAAAATGAGCCAAAACAAACTTCATTAAATCGACAACAATAATAAAGTCACTAATGGCATTTAGCCTTACTACATCGAAATCTAATCTAAGCTAGAAAGCAGTAAAGAACATCATCTCCTAATCTACTGGGTCCCTGAAGGTCCTTCTCCATACTTGGATCCTTTGACCCCATCAATCAGGTTTCCCAGATCGCGCATATCCAACAGTAAATAAGCTTTTGCCAGATTTCCTCCTTCATTGTCATCCATGCCTTGAAAATCCGAGAGTCTCTTTCTCATCTTCCCTTCTAGCTCCATCAGTTCTTGCTCCAAGTATTCCAATCTTTCTGTTGACTTAGTGGCAATCTCTTTCCATTCCTTTATCGCCTCCATGTTCACTTTGTGCTGCTCCAGATGTTTAGCTTCAAACTCGAACACCCCTTTGCATAGCCTCTTGTACTTAACTTGTGCCTCAGCCACTTCATATATGATCCTATCCTTCAGATATGTCCCCTGCTACGTCGTCTTCCAGCCATGATAGATAGTAGTACATATGACCAGCGTGATACCTGTCTGGCTCAATAGTTTCTCCTTCCACAATGATCTTTTGGTTCCACATGTGTTGCGCTTCGAACTTGAACGGAATGACATCTCCCTTGAAATCTGCCTTGTACTGGACCATATTGGAAAACCAAGGTATGACTTGTTTTCTTCAAGCTTATCTCATTACCCTTATTGCAGCGTAAAGGTAGATACCTCGCGGCCCCATCAACAACAAGTGAGTAGTCCCCTTCGATCTGATGATGAACTCACTACTAGGAAACCATTCAAACATCCAATGTACCTGCTCGTTTGTTAGATTGCAAAAGAAACGCACCCCAACTTATAGCATTTCCAGGCTTTGCAAACATGTCTAGAATAAATGTCATTTTCTTTGGATGATGGTTGGCTATTTAGTCATTCAATGAACTTCGCAGAAGCTCCTAACGGTACCACTCCTCTCTGAAAGTGTTCCAGCAGCTAGACTTATAGCAATAGATTACAACCCTTAAAGTGTCCGACTCCCTGCTTGCACCGATCTAGAGCGCGGTACATCTTAGCTAAGGTCACGGGGATGATAGTGTAAGTTTGTCCCTCGATGCCATCCATTAAGGTCCTGGAAACCATGGCTAAGCAAGTATTAATCCTTCCACCTTTCATTGGAAATATCAACAACCCCAAGAAGCAGACAATGAACACATAAACCCGGCGGTGCACCCATCCTAAGAAAGTAATGGCTAGTTCATCATGGTGAAGATGATATGACTTGCTATGCCCATAATGCTCGTAGAGAAATTCAAAAGGGATGTATGATTTCTTTAGATAGAGAGCTCGTCTTTCTTCTTAAAACCTAACATTTTAAGAAAACTGCGGGGAGTACGAGTCGCTGGTACCAGTAATCCCCGAATATCCCGTAGAAACTTGGCGAAACCTCCTATTTCTTCTAGGAGATGAGTCATTTCTATATTTCCAAATCGGAAAATAGCTCTTTTCTCGTCCTAGAACATGGTGGCGGCCTCGATCAGCTCCCTATTTGGTTGAATGTTCAACAAAAAGGGAAGGTCGCCAAGTACTCTCCTCACATGATTCTTGTCACAAGGTGCAAGGTCTTTTCATCATGTTCCTATACCACAAAACTCTTCACTACCACAATATAGAATTCTCACAAACACAAGCATCCCAACCATACCTGTACTAGAAACAAAAGCAACATCAATAGAAGCAGCAGAAGAAACAGCAGCACCATATCTAGTCAACCTCCAGTCCAGCAGAAACACATTGCAACATGGATACATTCCCTTTTCCAGCATAGCAAATGCAACAGCAGTAGAAACTTCAGGGACACCAGTGGAAACATCAGCATCCAGTGCATACTAGCCAAACTAATCAGCAGAAACAACAACAGTTTGAATCAAGGCAGCAACAACGCAAATAAACCACGTCATGCAAGGAAACAAGCAGCAACAGTTAACACAAGTAACAATGCCAACAACAGCAATCAAAGCAGACTCAACAACAGATGCAGCATCATTCACTGGGCTACCTCGCTTCAACTCCATCATACAGGTAGCAACAATATCAACAGAAACACCAACTGCACCACAAACAGCAGCAATGCCAAACCAACACCAGCATAAATGACCCAAAGCATAGCAGGACACACACATATCATAGTAGCAGCTCCAACACTAACAGTCACAAACAACCACAGCCAACAGCTCCACCAAGCAGCCTCAAGACACACATGGATGGATATCTTCAACTTGGCTTTCCCTACATCAGGAGACAAAGCGAAATTGAAGATAACTTGCGCTCTTTTGCTATTCTTTTGCAAAACTCTGATAGCACTGTTTTCTGTCAGAGGCACATTGGGAAGATTAAAGCTCACAATCATTTGGTCACGATAGGAATATATGTACTTTTTTGTATAGCTGACCTAGGAAAATTTGTACATACGACTGTCTATTACAAAATGGACAATCGTCACATTACAATAGGCCTAACCTCTTACTATTACCTAGGTACTTATAGTCAACACTTTAAGATGACCATAAGTACATGTACTTTATTTTGGGAGGTAAGGTACATGTCCCCCTCCATAGTTGTACTCTATTTTTAATTAATAAAAACCTTATTTAACTAAAAAAAAAAAGTAGCAAAGGCGGGATATTTCGGACCATACCGAACCTGGGTATTTCGTGCTTCATTTTCTGCAAACAAACAAAGGTTACCCCTTTCTCCCTCCAAATTTGACTACTTATGCAATAATGATCAACACGTTGGCACATTTTCTCCAAGTAATGCACATAGTATGACAGTGATCACTGGGATTGTGAAAATCCCGTCGGACGTTGGACAAGGCTCATCTTAGCGGGTTGTTACGTTAACAACACTTCAACCCGTACTAGGTTTAGCGTGATGCATGTACATTTCAAATTGGAGTAGGGTTTCTAGAAGGGTCTAGACTGATACTCCCAAGTGGACAACTTGAGAGGGAAAGGCACGAGACCGTCGATTGCACTGATGATCGACTAGTCTACCGTAAATAAGCCTTTTCGATTTAAGAAGGGTGATTACAAGAAAGCGCAGACACTCATCAAGCACCGCTATGTTGATAATTGGCACGAGTGGAGTATGATGCGGAGCATGATTTATGCAAAAATAATAACACATTACCAAGTATTTGCATGATAAAAGTACGTAAAAACAGTAAATAGTCAAAGTGAACATGAGGAGAAAAGAAAAGAACGACAAAAGAGAGAAGTCAGTTTAGCTCATGAAAAATGTGCGAGAACGTAATGAAGCAGGTAAGGAAATAGGGATGGAAGAGTCATAATATAGCAGTCTTAGAAAAGAAGAAGGAGATGGAGACAGATCATACATGTCATAGCAAATAAAGGAGAATAAGGGAAGGGATGTGCATATAATAGCGTTTTAAAAAAAATAAAGGTGAATAGGGAAAGGGATGTGCACGTAATAGCAATTTAAGACAAATAAAGTAATCCACATAAGTCAAGTTCATTGTGGTAAGAGCCTAAGTAATCCCTAGCAGAGTCGCCATGCTGTTGCACCCCGTTTCTTGCAAAAGCGAGTTTCGACGTGTGAATACTCTTTATATGGGTATTAAAATAGAAGAGTCACCAACTAACGATTTTGAGGAGCGTTAGGGCACCTTTTTGCAAGTAACTCTGTTTGACTAGTCCTTGTCACGAAAGAACGGGTAAGGGCTCAAATTACCTCAAAGAGAAGGTGTTACGTACTCTTCAAGGTCCATAACTGTGGGTCCCGGCCGAACTTTAAACTAAGTGGATTATGTAATTAGGCTAGGTGATCAAGTAGGGAAATTCAGAAGTTGAAGAGTCTTATTGTAACACATGAGTATCGGTACAAATCTTAATGATTACAGGGATACAACTACATTGATCTATGTTAAATGACTAAGTGTAAATAACAAGTACATAAAGAAAGGGGAGTCCTAAGTTTTTTAGCCTAAAGGATCACCCAGTGCAACATAAATAATACTTAGAAACTCTCTTAAGGTAGGGGTTGCTCATATTATTCAGCGGGCACAAACTATCATCTCCTGCTACCCAATTACTATGTTGAAGTTGTTACTTAAATGCGCTCTAATTCAATTCTAAGTCGTGTCCTATGCGTGCACTACCTGTCCCATGCCTATAGTCCAGGAGGCTTTGGACCTACTGTTAGGTGGTTCTGGACTCTACTTAGGATGCTCAAAAGTGATAAAACTAGAGCACATTCAAAACATTTAGGACTACACATAATCAACACATAATGGCTCAAGTTTGCCTCCTCATATTGACACAGATGCACGCAGGCAGTTATGAACTTATGCCAACGACGTTCAGATTATTAGACAGGCAACAGTATATAGGCAGTCTTGGAGTTAAGGTATACATAAATTGTTCAAGACCTATAGGCATGATTTTTATGTGATTGAATGATTCAAAAGTTGACATAAAGTCCTACAAGCAATATTTCTAGGCAGATTGTCTTGACAAAGCGATTGATTTTAAAATATGATCCTATCAAAGATCCTATAGGCATGATTTCTAGGTGAGTGACAACACCCTATAGACATGATCTCTACACGATTTGCATCTGGGCAGTGAGGCCATTGAAAACACATAATTACTCATCTTTGTCCGTATAGGCATGATTTGTAGACAAACTATGTAATAAGAAGAGAACATCAACAATATCAGTTTTTAATTAATCAATTCATGATCCTATTGACATGGTATCTAGATGAGTCAAGTGATTGAGAGAAGTACGTTAAAGCATGCATTTCCAGTCATTGCATTGAGTTCCTATAGGCATGATAACCAAGCGCAACAAATCCAATTTCAGACCTCATAGGCATACTTACTAACATTTGCAAGTTAAGGAATTATATTAACCCTAGATCATGCTTTCTAAGTGAATAGACAAGTTAAATGACACGTTGTGCAAATAATTCCCAAAGGTGGGACATGGAAAGCAAATAAACAACTAGAGCCCTATAGACATACTTTCTACCCATTCATGTAAAGATAGAGCAACCCAGCCCCCCCAGCTTTCACTAATCCCCAACTATTGTTTATTGCAAGTTATTACAGGCCCAAGTGGAAGAATACATGCTTCAAATATGACCAAGAAACAAATACAGGTCCAATAAGCAGTTGCATGCCCAAAAAAAATAGCCCAGTGACAATTCTGGGTCTTCAACGACCCCATTCTTTGTGCAAACAACAGACTCAATCCCAGCTTCACCCAAGGCATCAGAGTGTGCCAGTTACAAGGTACGACTTCAACAACACACAAGGATCTAAACCAGGCCCAAATGGAGGACTTACTTACCCAGTCGGATGCCAAACTTAACCATACGAGCAACAAACTACACATGAGATTAATTAAACAAGCTTTTGAAGTATACATACTGAATTCTCAAACCTGTATCTAACAGCGGTTTTCACTAAAGTAGATTGGCAAGTTCATAGGGCATACATAAATGCAGGTTCATGCTTGCATTCTCGAGAACAAAGCTAAGGTGATAGAATTGACCAACATGAGATAGCATACTACTTCAAGTAAAGTTTCAAAGTAAACATGGTCTAGGATTAGCATAAAGAACTTAGTCATGAGATTTTAAGCATGAGACTCTAATAAAAATCATGGACAGAAAGCCGACAGAGTATGGTCCTCACATAAGGATGTCTAACATGAGAAACTGATGAAAATAGCATAAACAAATAAGTTGGTGGACATGGTCTACAAACAAACCTTAATTTGAACATGCTAAGTACCAGTCATAACACAAAAGTCTTAAGCAACACAAGAACTTAGGAGGTAAGGATACATAAAAAACTAGACTATCAAATTACACATAAGAGGAAAGCTAGATGATGCACTTTCACCTTGTAAACAATAGGTAGTACTAGACAACATTGGATTAAGTCAGGCGGGGAACACATGTTAATGTTCACAACTAGCAAGGCAAGTTTGGCTAATAACATGGCTAAGAACTAACTCCAGTAGGGTATTAAGTACACATGAATGATCCAACAGGAATTAGAACACATGAGTTGATTTATCACAGAGATACAGAACAAGGCAAGGATATAACTTAGGATGAGTGGCAGGTATAAACATTTCCAAACACAAAAAAACACACTGGGCTGGGCATGCATAAGGTAGTGAGGATGATACATGCTGAACACATAAAATAGGCATACATCAGAGTCATAAAGTTGGACGAGCTCAGATGCTAGAAAGGTTCTGAGTCATAAAATGACAGGGATAACACAATGGCATATAGATTCACAAAGTTTAAGTAACATAGATGTATAAACATGAACACAACGAGAAGGAATGAAATTGACAGAGCCAAACATACTTACCAGTTGCGAATTAACAAACGGGTAAAAAAGAAGAATAATTCCAATAATACTTCAATCGTGGACAGTAGAGAGAGCAACAGAACCCACAACTTAGTACGTCAAAGTTCCCAAGGGTTTCAGATGAACCCCGGGCAGTGCTCGCACTGAGAAGGTCAATTAATTGAAATTCGGTGGCCTTGGTTTTTAGCCGGCTAAGAACCAAGAGTGTAGAAAGTATAGAAGAATTAGAGTAGTGGTAACAATAGTTAAATAATGAATCATTGAGAGCCTGGAAGGGAACGGGGAAGGTGTTTTATATGGTGTAGAAATCGAACAAGCAAACATGGAATCAATTAATAAAAACACAAATTAGGAAAGAAAATCAATCAAGTTTAAGTAGGAAAAAGGAAGATCACATGCATGGCCTATTCCAAATCAAAATAGGTAAAAAAAATTGGGACAAACCCTAGTTTGACAAGTAGCCAAAATTAGCCAAGAATCTTAGTGAATCGGACCCATACGACCTTATTGAGAGTATATACTGACGGATTTTCATCTGAAACTTGTAGGTTGAGGACGATTGCACCCGATTCAGAGAGATAATACTTACCAAAATCGGGCAAGTAATAAGTAATACTACGAGTTCATGGGTGATAACGAATCGTGAAAGGATTTCATGATTTAGCCGGGTTTCGAGGAGATTTGGGAGGCGATGACTAGGGTTTCTCAGAGAAGAAGAGAGTAGAGAGGATTTTAGGGTGGCGGTTCTAGGAGAGTGGGTAGGGTTTCGTGGGGTTTGGGTAATTAAAGTGATGGAGAGGCCGTGGGCCGTTGATCTTTTGAGGTCAATGGCCAGGATTGAGCGAGAGGCAGGGCAGGTTAGGGAACGGGTCTCGACTGTGTTAAAACTAAAGGGGTCGTCGGGCTGGGGAAATTTGGCTAGGGATTTGAGGAGTTTGGGCCACTAATGTGGTCCAAAAGTTGGTATAATTTGGGCTATATTATAAATACACAAAATTTTTAATAAAATAACTATTGAATAATAAAATATTACTTATGCAATAAAATGATTGAAAATAATAACTTAACATTATAAAAATATAAAAATACTATTTTAGCATAAATAATATAATAATCGTAATTATGCATAGCATATATGCTATTATTGAAAAATTATGTAAATAGCTTAAAAATGCAAAGATAATTATGTGAAATGAAGTAAAATATTATAAAACAATAATGAATTTGGATGATTAAATCATCACAAAATAATTTAAGGGGTAATTCATACATATTCGAGTAATTTAAATGCAATAAAATCAATTTTGAAGCTTTACAATTTATGAAAAAATAGAAAATACTTTTATAACTCTTGTAAATTAAGTAATGATGCAAAAAATAATATTTTGAAAGTATATATACTATTTGAAAAAATATGAGGGCAAAATTTGCAATCAACAGTAGTTTTATCATCCTTTTTTTTGGTCTCACATTAATAATTCTTGTACTGTTAATCTTACATTGACATTGTTTCCATTTCTATCTTTATGTTAATACCATGCACATGTTTTATTTCTAGTTAGTGTCTCGACTTACGTCGTCACTACTCCATTGAGGTTAGTCTTGATACTTACTGGATATCGCTGTGGTGTACATATGCTACACTTCTGCACATTTTTACGCAGATCCAGGTACGTCTAATCGAGTTGGCTTTGAGACTTACGTCTGCGCGGCTAGAGACTTCAAGTTATACCTACTAAACGTTCGCATGCCCTGAAGTCACCTTCTGTTATCTTTCAATTCCACTACTTACTATTATTCCGGGACAATGATGTTCTTGATATTCCTAGTTACTCTTATAAGGGCTAATGACTTGTACTATCGATTTTGAGATTGTACAAATGTTTTGGGTCCAGCTATGTGGTTTCAGTTATTAATTAATATTTTCCAGTTAAGTTGGTTAAATTCTATTAATTCATTTCATGTGCTAGGGTTACCTAGTTTTAGAGATTAGGTATCATCACGACTCCTAATATGGGATTTAGGATCGTGACACTGCCTCGAACAAGCACCATCAGAACCATGATTGACTGGAGCACCATGAGAAGTCTGAAGTGCTGAGTGAACTGTCCTACTGGATTAGCCTATACAAAAAAGACTCCTTCCTCCAGACGAGGCACCACTGAATCCTTCTGAATGTTGAGGCCTCTTATCCTTTAGCTCCTCTCTCCCCTGGCTACGAATGCGCTCAATCCCCTGTGCTATCTCCACTGCCTGGTAGAAAGTAGTCGTGGTCTTGGTCTCCCTAGACATACTAAGCTTAATTCCAAAATTAATACCCTCAATGAATCTCCTCACATTCTTAGTCTTGGTTGGAGTCAAGAAAGCAGCATAATAAGACAACTCCACAAACTTCAGCTCATGCTATGTGACTGACATGCCATCCTGCTGCAAGTGCTCAAATTAACTATGCAACTCATCTCTCCTGGCGAGTGGAATGAACTTCTCTAGGAAGAGAGTAGAAAACTGAGTCCTTGTGAGAGGGAATGACCACGCTGACCTTCTTTGCTTATAATTGGGCCACCACCTCTTGGCTGTCCCTCTCAACTGGAAAGTAGTAAAATCAACTCCATTGATCCACAAGACCCAAGTTGCACAAAATCTCATGACACGTATCCAAGAAGTCCTGGGCATCAGATGCGTGATCACCATCAATCTGTGGAGAATCCAACTTCTGGAACCGATCTATCCTCTTTTTCTCATAAGCAGACATAGAAGGCCTAACCTCAACCTAATTGCAGTAATAGGCTGGACTGCCCCAGGAAACATAGTAGTGGCCTGCTCCGGAGTATGAGTAGCTTGGGTCTGTGCTCCCCCTCCAGTCTGGGAAGTAGTTGGGACAATATGAATTATGCTATCCTATGCCAAACATTTGAGATAACCAACAATCTGGACCATAGTATCTTGAAGCACTGGAGTAGTAATTGTTGACGATCAATTTTGGCCATCCCTTTTTTCTATTTAACTTATTACGCTTCTTGATCAACAATGATGTCACGACCCCAAATGCTCACATTAGGATGTCGTGATGGCACCTAGTCTCTGAGACCAGGTAAGCCTAACACATGCTGAGTTATTAACAGATTTAAATAATTTAACCATTCCATGATCTAGTAATTGCCATATATAGCCAATAACCATCAATAGATATACAATATCCTAAAAACGGTAGTACAAAATCATAATCTCTTCTAGATTAACTAAGAATATCAAATACATAACTGTTTGAAATGGAAATAAACAGTAACAAAGTAAAACTCCAGACGGTGACTCCAAGGCCTGAACCTAATGGCAGGTATACCTTGAAGTCTCCGTCGCAGCTGTCAATCAACTAACTAATGACCGGCATGCTCTGAGGTACCTGATCTGCACAAAATGATGTGGCGAAGAGCAGCTGAGTACACCACATCGGTATCTAGTAAGTATCAATACTAACCTCGGTGTAATACTTACGAGGTTCAAGTCAAAAAACCTACTATACATAATAACCTAGGCAATTGTTGATATAAAGATAACAGAGGAACAAATATCAATACACATCTAGACATAGAGAGAAAAAAAATATAGCGTTAGCAATGGAAATAGAAACGACAAGTAGCCACAAGAAGTAGACAGGTGATAACTCAGCAAGTAATCAGAACATAGTTAAAGTACCAGCAAAACCAATTAAGGTAACAAATGACAACCAAATAATCAACCGTTCTATCACAAGGTTTACATAAGAATCATCCCGAGGAACCCCACCTCATAATCATAAATCACGAGTCCCAAATCACGAAATCATAATCACATGGCACCTTGTGCCCACATTATCAATCACAACTGCACGGACAACTCACTTGCCAATACCGTTAATACCGCAGATTTGCACGGACAACTCACGTGCCAATAGTAACAATATCTCATAGTTGCATGGTCAAATCACATGCCACCAGTCCAACCTACACACAAAAAATAGGTATGCAATAATACATGTATAGGATCAATAAACATTATGATTCATACTCCTGGACTGATATAGGTGACACGTTACGGTGCATGCTTGTGCAAGTGTACTATCATAGCTTAAGTCAACAGGTAAGATTAGAGACACGAAGTATCACATTGGAAACAACACATCAAGGCCCATAATATTGCATGAGACACACAGAAGAGTCACACCACCACACAAATATCATCAATAATAGTGCCCCTAGGCCATCACAAATCATCCTTGACATAGCCCGCCTTGTCTCATTGTGTGCGCAACAACAAAGTAAATTCCCACTTTGTCTCTCCACACACGCATCAACAATATCCCACCTTGTCTAACCACATGCGCAAACCTAATATATATAGCCCGCCTTGTCTTGCCGCATGTGCAAATATCAATAATAACAATAGCATGGACCACTCACGTGCAAAATACCCCGACAATCCTCTCAACAAATTCTACATGTACGAAAACACGACAACACCACATAACAACAATTCGCACCACATGTGCCCATGTGCCAAAATATTTGCCATAACAACAATACCAATACCAAAATAATACATAGCCCATGTCTCAACAACAACAATGTGTAACAACAACAATAATGACAAAAAAGTACGGTAAGTAGATCAACACAAGAGTTATAACAACATAATGAAACGGAAGAATAGGCTCAACAATGAAATAATTAAAATGTAATGATGACTTAAACTAAGGATCAATCAACAATAAAAGGGGTAACATGTAATAAAACTTCAAATATGAATAACTCAATAATAAAAAAGGTAGCAACTTCAAATAAAGCATATAAGGGTAAGCTTGACAATAAAAGATAGAATATGTAATGACGACTTCAATTAAAGCATGTAAGAGTAAACTTAACAAATGGAGAATATATCATGATATGGAAACTTCAAGTAAATGCACGAAAGAAGCCTAAGAGTCTAAATCAGTCAATTTCCACATATAAGGCCGTATACATACTCGTCACCTCGTGTACACTTCTTCCACGTAATCCAAATAGTGAAATTAAACCAATTCTTACGGGGAAGTTTCCCCCACATAGTTAAACAAGATACTTACCTTAATTAGGCCAAATCAACACTCAAAAATAGCTTTTCCTTTATAATTCACCTCCGCTCGGCTCAAATCTAACCAAAATCGACTTAATAACATCAAATATACAAGTGAAACCAATTATAATAAGTAAAGCTCTAATTTTTATACAATTCTCCAAAAGTCTACAAAAGTTAATCCCAGCCCCCCCGATCAAAACTCGGTCCAAGGGTTAATCTTGACTACCCACAATCTCACGAGTCCATATATGTGTTTTGTTTTCAAATCCAAGTCCAATTCGACTTCCCAAATTTTATTTTTTTAAACATAGACAAAATTTTCCAAAATTTCTCTTTGATTCTCATAATTTTGATGTTAAATCTAATATTTAATCATGTAATCATTAAAACTCCGATCCGGGGTCAAATACATAATAGTCAAACTTAGTCAACTCTTCCAACTTAAAGCTTCAAACATGAAAATCATTCTTCCAAACTTATCCTGAATCACCTGAAAACCAAAAGCGGCGATTCACACAAGTCGTAAAAAAATCATACGAAGCTACTCAAGACTTCAAACTACTGAACGGAATGCAAATGCTCAAAAGGACCGGTTGGGTCGTTACACTCTCCCTCACTTAAACATACATTTTTCCTTGAACGTGCTAAGAATCATTCCCAAGCCGTCAAATCACTGTGTAAACTCACCGTGCACATACTCGTGGGTGACCCCACGTTACCCCAATCCATATAAGCTTGATAACATAACCTAACTGAAGATCCATCCTCCAACCTTAGCCCATAAACTTCAAAATCAGATTTCCAACATCCGAAATCCGTTACAAGACCTGATTCTCGCACCCACACATTGTATACGTATGACCAAGCTATATCAAGTCATACCCTTAACTCAAAATATAATCACATGATATACTACATAACACAGATACTCATAGCCATAATTTCTTATCACAGTAGCTGCTCAAAAACAAACTCGGTACCGATAACACTCCTTATATCAATTAAATCCCGTGCTCCATCAATTCAGGGTTCATCATTACCTGGTTCTTCTAGTGGCTATTTTGGTTCTCTGGGTCCGATTCACTCCCCGCTACCATTTGTAGATCGTGGTTGCCAAGAGTGTGGAGAGTTGGGGCATGTGAGGAGGTATTGCCCTCATTTTACGGGATGTCTAGTTAGGCTGAGAGGTTAGGCTATGACTTCCGCACCAGTTACTTCACCACCCACTTAGCCAGCTCGGGGTGAGACTCAGGCAGTTTGAGGTCGCCCTAGAGGGGGAGGTTGATCAGGTGGTGGTCAAGCTCGATACTGTGCTTTCCTGCTAGGTCAGAGACAGTTGCTTTAGACACAGTGATCACAAGTATTATTTCAGTGTGCCACATGGATGCTTCGGCATTATTTAACCCTGGTTCCACTTATTCATATGTATCATCGTAGTTTGCTCGTTATTTTGATATGCCCTGTGATTTCTTAGTCATGCCTGTTCTTGTATCTACACCGGTGGATAATTCTATTATTGTGGACCGTGTGTATCAGTCGTATGTGGTGACTATCGAGGCATTAGAAATGAGAGTTGATGTATTACTGCTTAGAGTGGTTGATTTTGATGTGATTCCAGGCACGTATTGATTGTCACCATGTCAAGCTATTCTGGATTGTCACGCTAAGACTGTGACATTGGCGATACCGGGATTGCCTAGGGTTGAGTGGAGAGGTTCCCTGGATTATGTTCCAGTAAAGTGATTTCATACTTGAAGGCTCAACAGATGGTTGAGAAGGGATGTTTTGCATATTTGGCCTTTGTGAGGGATGTTGGTGCTTATACTCCTACCATTGATTATGTTCCAGTCATGCGAGACTTTCTGGATGTATTTCCAGCAGAATTGCCGTGAATGCCACCCGATAGGGACATTGATTTTAGTATTGATCTTGTGTCGGACACTCAACCCATCTCTATTCCTCCATATCATATGGCACCACCAGAGTTGAAGGAATTGAAAGAACAACTTCAAGGGCTACTTGATAAGGGACTCACTAGGCCTAGTTTGTCGCCTTGGGGTACATCGGTCATGTTTTTGAAGAAGAAGGATGGTACTATGTGAGTGTGCATTGATTACAGATAGTTGAACAAAGTTACAATTAAGAACAAGTATCTATTACCTCGCAATGATGACTTATTTGACTAGCTTCAAGGTGTTAGATTATTCTCTAAGATTGATTTGAGGTCTGGTACCACCAGTTGAAGATTTGGGATTATGATATTCTGAATACGACATTCAGGACCCGCTATGGTCACCGCGAGCTTCTTGTGATGTCTTTTGGGCTGACCAATGCCCTAGCAGTATTTATGCATCCGATGACTAATTTATTCAAGCCATATCTTAATTTTTTTGTCATAGTATTCATTGATGATATACTGGTGTATTCACGCATCCAGGAGGATCATAACCATCATTTGAGGATTGTACTCTAATCCTTGAGGGAGACGAAGCTTTATGCTAAATTCTCCAAGTGTGAGTTTTGGCTAGATTTTGTAGCGTTCTTGGGGTACGTGGTGTCCAGTGAGGGGATCAAGGTAGATCCAAAGAAGATTGAGGCAGCTCAGAGTTGGCCCAGACTGTCTTCAGCCATTAAGATTCGGAGTTTTCTTGGCTTGGGCAGATATTATCGCTGTTTTGTGGATAGTTTCTTGTCCATTACCGCACCTTTGACTAGATTGACCCAGAAGGGTGCTCCATTCAAGTGGTCTGATGAGTGTGACAAGAGCTTTTAGAAGCTCAAGACTACCTTGACTACAACTTCCGTTCCAGTTTTAGCTTCAACATCGAGTTTATATACAGTTTATTATGATGCTTGTTGGATTGGTATTTGGTGTGTCTTGATGCATGAGAGTAGGGTGATTGCTTATGCTTCATGCCAATTGAAGCCCCATTAGAAGAACTACCCTATTCATGATTTAGAGTTGGCAGCCATTGTTCATGCATTGAAGATTTGGCGGCATTATCTCTATGATATGTCTTGTGAGGTATTTACAGATCATCGGAGTCTACAACACTTGTTTAAGTAGAAGGATCTAAATTTGAGGCAGCGGAGATGGTTGGAGATGGTAAAAAACTATGATATCACAATTTTGTATCATTCGGGGAAGGTCAACATGGTGGACGATGCCTTGAGCAGAAAGGCAGTGAGTATGGGTAGTCTTGCATATATTCCAGTTGGTGAGAGACTGCTAGCATCAGATGTTTAGGCCTTGGCCAATCAGTTCGTGAGGTTAGTTATTTCGTAGCCTAGTCGGGTTCTAGCTTGCGTGGTATCTCGGTCTTCTTTGTATGAACACATCAGGGAGTTCCAGTATGAAAACCCTCATTTGCTTGTCCTTAAGGACAAGATGTAGCACAGTGATACCAAGGAGGTTTCTATTAGAGATGATGGGGTGTTGCGGATGCAGGATCAGATTTGTGTACCCAATGTGGATGGGTTGATAAATTGATTCTTGAGGAGGCCCACAGTTTGCGGTATTCCAATCATCTGGGTGTCGCCAAGATGTACCAGGACTTGAGGAACCACTATTGGTGGAGAAGAATGAAGAAAGATATATTGGAGTATGTGGCTCGGTTATTTAACTGTCAGCAGGTGATGTACGAGTATCATAGTCTGGCAGTTTCCTTCAAAGACTTGAGATTCCTGAGTGGAAATAGGAGCGTGTTACCATGGACTTCATTGTTGGGCTCCCATGGACTTTGAAGAAATTTAATGCAGTTCGGGTGATTGTGGATCGGTTGACTAAATCTGCATATTTCATTCCGGTTGTGACTACCTATTCTTCGGAGCGGCTGGCTGAGATCTATATCCGTGAGATTGTTCATGTTCACGGTGTGCCAGTGTCTATTATTTCTGATTAGGGAACGCAGTTTGCATCGCAATTTTGGAGAGCATTGAAGTGAGAGTTGGGCACACGGGTCGAGTTGAGTACATCATTCCACCCCTAGATGGGCGGACAGTCCGAGCGCACCATTTAGATCTTGGAGGATATGCTACGCACTTGTGTTATGGATTTTGGGGTTCTTAGGATCATTTTCAACCACTTGCAGAGTTTGCCTATGACTAGAGCTACCAATCGAGTATTCAGATGGCTCCGTATGAGGCCTTATATGGGAGGCGATGTCGTTCTCTAGTTGGTTGGTTTGAGCTGGGAGAGACTAGGTTGTTGGGTACTGATTTGGTTCGGGATGTCTTGGAGAAAGTCAAGTTGATTCAGGATTGTTTTCGTACATCATAGTCTAGATAAAAGAGCTACGATGATTAGAAGGTTCGTGATGCTACCTATATGGTGGGAGAGAAGGTATTGCTCAGAGTATTGTCTGTGAAGGGTGTGATGAGGTTTGGGAAGAAGGGTAAGTTAAGCCCTCGGTATGTTGGCCCTTTTGAGGTGCTTGAGAGGATTGGAGAGGTGACTTACAAGCTTGCATTGCCACCTAGTCTATTAGGTGTCCACCTAGTTTCATATTTCTATGCTCCAGAAGTATTATGGTGACCCGCCCCATGTGTTGGACTTTAGCACGGTTCAGTTAGATGGATATTTGACTTATGATGTGGAACAAGCGACCATTTCGGATCGACAGGTTTGAAAGTTGAGATCAAAGAATATAGCTTCAATGGAAGTTCAGTGGAGAAGCCAGCCTATCGAGGAGGCTACTTGGGAGACCAAGCGGGAGATGTGGAGCAGATACCCACACCTATTTGAGACTCCATGTATGATTCTAGACCCGTTCGAGGACGAACGTTTGTTTAAGAGGGGGAGAATGTAACGACCTGGCCGTTTGTTTTGAGTATTGTAGCCCCGTTCCCCCATTTATCGCTTCTTCTATGTTCATTTGTGGTTATGTGACTTGCTGGGGTTGTTGGTCTGGTTCCAGGGATGTTTCGGAGTGAATTGGGACACTTAGTCCCAAGGTTGGAAGCTTAAATTGAAAGAGTTGACCGGAGTTTGACTTTTGTGTACACAACTCTAGAATATAATTTTGATGGTTCTGATAGCTTTCTATGGTGATTTTGGACTTAGGAGTTTGTCCGGATATTGATTTGGAGGTCCGTAGGTTGCTTTGCTTGAATTAGCGAAAGTAAGAAAGTTGAAGGTTTAGAAGGTTGAGAGGTTTGACCGAGAGTTGACTTTGTTGATAACGGGCTCGAATTTTGGTTTGAAGAGTTCGAATAGGTCAGTTGTGTCATTTATAACTTGTGTGCAAAATCTGGGGTCAATCTGAGCTGGTTTTATATGATTCGGCAATGATTTTAGAATTTGGAAGTTCATAAGTTTAATTAGGTTTGAATTGGGGCGCGATTCGTGATTTTCTTAATGTTTGATGCAATTTTAGGCTTTGAATAAGTTCGTATCATATTTTAGGATGCGTTGGTATGTTTGGATGGGGTCCTGGGGGCCTCGAGAGAGATTCAGATTGATTTCAGAATTGTTTTTGACGTAGGATCTTGGCTGACTTTTTTGATAACTGGTTGCACCTGCGAGATTAGGGCCGCAAGTGCGAAGTCTCAGAAGCGACATGCACATCGCAGGTGCAGAGTTGGCTGGTCTTGGAAGAAGCCACAGATGCGAGGCTCTTTCCGCATCTGCGAGCCCGCATGTACGAAGAAGCTGTCATTGAAGCAGATTTTGGGTAAGAGAGCTGGGGTCGCAGAAGTGGATTGTCTCCATAGGTGCGGACGCGCAGGAGCGAAGGTTGGACCGCAGAAGTGGTCTCCTAGGTGCGATAAGGTGGACCGTAGGTGCACGAGGTCGGGAGCTTAAGTGACTACTGTAGGTGCGGAAATTTGACTATAGATGCAGTTCCACAGAAGCATAAGTTGGATTGTAGATGCGATTTCACTGGCAGAAGTTATATTTCAAAGGGTTTCGAGTTTTTCTCTCGTTTTGGACTTGTGGAGCTCGGCTAGGAGAAACGTTTGAGAGGGATTTCACTATAATTCAAGAGGTAAGTGACTTTTAATCATTTTTGTCTGTAAATATTGAATACCCATTGATATTTACACCTAGATTATGTGTGTTTCAGGTGCAATTTTGGGAATTTTTATCTATGTATAGGAGATTAAGATTTGAGGATTTGAGAGTCGATTTGTGGTTGGAATTGGATAATTTTGGTATGGTTGGACCCGTAATTGAATGGTTGTTCGGATTTATTGAATTTTTTCGGGTTCTGAGGCATGTGCCTGGGGTTGACTTTTTGAATTTAGTTAAAGATCTTAGCATTATCGTATGGGATATATTCCTATAGCTTATATTGATTATAATAAGTTGTTTGTAACTAGATTCGAGTCGTTTGGGGGCTGATTCGCGAGGCAAGGGCTTGTTAGAGTAGTGAGTTGCGCGCTTTGAGGTAAGTAACATTTCTATACTTGGTATTGAGGATATCTATCTCTGGAAATGTGTTATTTGTGTTGTGTTGGGTTGACGCACATGCTAGGTGACGGGTGAGTGGGCGTGCACTGTGGTAATTATGAGCCAGTTGTTTCTTTTCTACCGTTTTGTTATTAAATCTTGTTCCACCCGTGAAATGCTTACTTGTTAGAGTAATTGGACCGTGATTCATGTTAGAATCATATTTAGGCTATGTGCTTATTTGGTTGAGACCTAATGAGGTTAAGTCTGCTGTTTTGAGTTATCTGCTTTAACTGCAATTATGTACTCAGTCATGATTCATTACTTGCATATTATATCTCAGTCTCTCTTACCATTTATTATTACATCAGATGTTATTATTATTTGGGCTGAGTGGTATGAGATTTTGAGCCCTTGAGACTTGAGAGATTGATGACTTAGATTGGCCTGAGAGTCGGATTTTGAGTATTATTGTGGATCGGGCTGCACACCGCAACATGCCTTATAGGCTTATTGATTATTGTGGATCGGGCTGCATGTTGCAGCAGGCTTTATAGTCTTTATATTAGCGCTTGGGCATGATCCGCCCCTCCGAAGTCTAACACACCAGCAGTGAGTGCAGACACAATGATATATACACGTGCTTTCGTGAGGGGCATTAATGCCAGGCACCCGTACAGTGCTGAGTGATTGTGTGTGTGATGAGTGGCCATTGAGATAGACAAACTAAGTACTCTAAGAGTGTGAGTACATGGGAATATCATTTGATGCCTTACATTTGACACGCATATTTGACATGCAAGCAAAGAGATGTAACATTCCACATGCTAGCTATATTTGACATGTTATTATCAGTGTTGGTCTTAAATTATAAACTTGCAAACATGTCTAAATTTATGTACCATGAATGAGCTAAATATGGAAGTTTCTCTAAGTTATTTACTGTCATTGTCAATATCTTACATGTGTCATCACTATATATTTGGTTCTGTCTGTATCCTTCTAAGCTCATTACTGCTTTTCAACCCAAGGTTAGTCCTGTTACTTATTGAGTACATTAGGTCGGTTGTACTCATCCTACACTCTACACTTCCTGTGTAGATCTAGGAACATATGGACGCGGTGATTGCTAGATCGTTGCCGTACTTGCTTTGAGACTTCAAGGTAGCTGCTATGATGTCCGCACACCTTGGCCGTCTTTCCTTTTATTATCGTTTGTACTATTCTATTTCTTAGACAGTTGTACTATAATTTTGGTTTATGATGATACTTAGTAGTTCTCATGTACTCGTTGACACTAGGTTTTGGGATGGTTGTAGTAGCATTTCAGTTATTTTTATAAGATCTTTATGAGATTTTCCATTGTTGAGCTTATTAAAGCATGTTCTATTCAAATGTTTTAGTTGTTATGTGATTGTCAGCTTGCCTAGCAAGTGTGTTAGGTGCCATCTCAACATGTTGGGATTTTGGGTCGTGCGTCGTGATGTTTTATGACCCAGACATCAAATGCAAGGACCTCTGGGTAATGGTTTTGTGCAGAGGTCCACCGACTCCAAATGTTTATTACTCCATCACTTTTAGAGGGTATATCTTCACCCCTTTTTCCCCTCTGATTGTTTTATCATTTGTCAGTGTTCATTATTGTTCTTTCTCCTTTATCATTTTTGAATCTAAGAGAATTCAAATCTCAAACTTTAAGCCCCAGTCTTCGGGCTGTAAATACCGGCTTTAATGCCTTCACCTAATAATGAACAAGTAGAAGTAAATGCAACTATACTAAAGTATAAAATTCTTTGTCTATTGCTCAAAATCATTTGTTTTTTTTTCTCTCATTCAATTCTAGTTGAGGTTATCCGTTCTTAAGCTGTCTATGGGTATTAATTCTCAGCCGCTAAAGTGAAAAACCAGGTTTGCTTCCCTAAGGAAGATCAGTGTGCCTTCATTCAATTCGTCTCAATGATTGAATTCTGTTTATAGCTTCTTATGTATAGTTATTATTCTTGATTTGTCTAATGTGTGTTGAATCTTATATTGACAGTCATGTTTTTCTTATCTTGTTAGCATGAATATGAGTGTGAGGCATGTTGTGAGATTGGTTTACTTAGCATGATTATATTTCATGGCTTTAATATTGATCTTGCTTTGTTTGGGTAGAGCTCTGTTGATTTGAAGTCACTTTCTTACTTGTTAATATTAGCTGTAAGATTGTACTTCTTGTCACTATGAGACTGTTCTATTTTTGTGGATGCTATGTTTATAAGATTTACTGCTCTAAGGTCATAATAATATGGTGAATTTTACACTACCTTGCTTGTTAGTTAAAACACTATTGATCTAGATTGTTTGTTAGCTTTAACTGCAAAATGCCACTCTTTCTTACCATACATTGCCTTGTTATAGTTTCCATGCTTATGCCTTTTTGCTGATCATCTTACCTTTTCTTAAAGATCTTGTTGTTCTCTGTTAGTATGACCTTTGTGAAGTTAGTTTTAAGTCTAAGAATACTTAGCATAGGCTATTTGATATCCAATGAAGTTTAATCATGAACTATTCTCTTGAAGATAGCTTAGTTTCTCATATTTCTAGTTCCTGATAATTTAGACTTACTAAGTGTAAAAGCCATGTTCGCTATTTTTGTGTTCTTGTCTAACTTTAGTTAGGCACTAGGCCTCAGTTGAAAGCCAATAGTTATTGGCTTTGATTAATCTCTAGAGGGTTATCACAAACAAACTTAACTTGCTTTGTTTACTTTAGTTTATAATTGTGAACTTTTTTATGTTTCTGCTTTTACTTCTTATATGCAAGTACTAATTAAGTCTCCCTTCTTCTTTTGCATGAATACACTGGGCCAGCAGAGTTCATTATGAACTCTGACCCAAGAGCTAGGTTGCCTATTCTCCTTATGGCGTCATTTTTGCTAAACTATCGCTCTTATTATTTTTAAATGGGCCTGAATACTTGTCATCCCATCACAGAGTCTACATCTCCACTCTATTTTATATTGCCGTTCTTGTTAGCCCACTTTTGTATATGTTGTATTACAAAAATAACACTGATACTATGTGCTCTCTTCTTTGCTGTGGTTGTTTGGAATTAACGATCTTACGATAACTAAAATCTCATAGGGTATAAGGTAAACATAGTTAAGATACTTTCATTTTATAAGGTTAATAATCTCCAAATTTGGGTATATATAAACTTTTTATCAATAAAGGTCTCTTTAGTCCACTAGTTCTTCTAACAACTTTTTCAGTTAAAGGCATTTGCAGAACCAAATCAAGTTAAACGAAAAATATTTGGAAAAGGGTTTCAATCGAGTCACTTAGGCAAAGTTAATAGCTGAAATATTTTTTGGTAAAGATGAGCAACACGTGCAGAATCAATTTGAGTCATGTTTTTTCAAAATTAAAAGTTTGCTTTGAAATCTGAATGATTTAAACCAAACGAGTCTTCTAAGAACGGTCAAGGTATACATTATTTCACATTTCTTTTGAGGCAAAATAGACTAGTAGACCCCTGTACTTATTCTGGTTTGTCATCCCGATCCCTGCACTTCATAGAGTTTCATCTAGACACTTGTAGTTAAGAAAACACACTATCTTACACTCCTCTGATGTTTGACCTAGCTTATGTGGCATATGTAAGGCTGAGGCGGATAAAATGCTTGGTACACACGCGTAAAATGAGCGTGAATACAAGGATTCAAATAGAAAATGACTAAAATAAGAGGAAAAAAAGAAAAAATAAAATAAAATAAAGATCAGTGAAGAACCCATGGTTCTCTTCCTGCTGCCATAGCTTCTTTTTTCATCATTATTAATGAGCAACAATCATCAGAATCAATATAAAAGATCAGCAAAGAACTCATGGTTCTCAATAGGAAGTTCATCCAACAAAATCATCGAGAAGAATAGCAGTTTCATCGGAGCCTGTTGAAAAATCATCGCTGGCTAGTTCTGAAACTTCCGAGTTATCAATGGCAAAGAACACACTGAAAATGTTCGACCACCACCGGTGAAGGAGACCACCAATGACCGCCATAATTTTTTCTTCCGCATCACAGTTCTGAATAGAAAATAAATAAAACAACCTTGCAATTCAAGTCGAATCAGATGAAGAATCACAAAAAGGGAATGGATATAAAGAGCATAAATAAGGAAGAAAGATATTGGGTGCCCGAATCTAATTTGTAATGGCGTATGGGTGCCCAAATTAATTGCTTGATTTGTGAAAATTATTGGATTTTGATGTGATTGCAACTTCAATTGCTTCCTCTCCCGCTTTCAATCCCTCGGAAATTTTTAGTGAATATTCACAAATTCTTCTTTTTATTCTTTGTTCCGATGAGGTAGAGGTAAAAAAAAAAAAGCTTTTGATGTTTGCTAGTATCTCTGTTGTGGTTCGTTGAGGTTTTAATGGGGAAGTTGACTAAATATTTCAGTGGTGTTGGAGGGTGAAGAAGGTGAAAATGGTGGCCATTTTGCCTTTTAAAAAATATAATTACATACAAAAAATAAAAAATGATGTTGCATATTTTATCTGACGTGGATGTTAATATCAGCGTGACTAAGCAATACATAGGGTTAGAGGGGTGTAAGATAGTATGTTTTAATAATTACAAGTATATAAATGAAACTCTGGAGGTGCAGGGACCGGGGTGACAAACAAGAATAAGTACATGGGTCTACTAGGCTATTCTGCCTTCTTTTGGGCACATGGAAAGTTAAGTAGTAACACAGACTCATATTTTAAACTCACTATTTTTGAATAAGTCTTACAACTTAGTCTTTAAATTAAACATTCTTTTCTAAAGCTATAAACCTAGACATTTGTCACCTAGATTAAACCTTCATATAGACCAATTTAGTAACCCTAATCATTAATTTCCTACAAGACTAAAAATTCCTTCCCCATATTTACCTAAGATTAAGGAACTACTTTAGTGTAGATTTTAAAGGTTGTCTAACACCTTTTCCTTAGAATAACTAAAACCCTTACTCAGATTCTCACCAGTTTATCGGACCATTAAGATGATAATCTTTACTGAAATACAGGTACCTAGTATATCTTTAAATATTAGGTGGCGATTCCTCTATTATTAACCTTAGAGGAACAACAAGTTGTATTTTATTTTGACATGTGAAAAATAGGGTGTAACGACACGATGACTTTGCTGAGAATTTTACAGTTAGGTTCTGACTTTAGCAGACTTAGGCTAGATTTTTAAACACTTCGGGATGTTTGTTAATATTCTATTTTCTCAACACTTCACTATATATTTATGTGTCTTCATAATTTTCAATTATGTGTTTACTTATTTTATTCCTAATGTTACCACTGGTTTTTAAAATTATTTGATACTGCTTTTATACAATGTCATCGCATTTCGCTATCGAGTCTTGGCCATACATAATCACACGAAAATCATGCGAGGGTTGTCTTTTCACCCCTCCGAACCTTCTTTTCAAAACTCTCTAGTTTCAGAGAACGACATTGTGAGGTCAACTGACATGTTGTCTCGCAGCTATTTAGTCTAAGTCCAAAAGTTCTGGAAACACTATACTCTTAGAAATATAGGTCATGCTACATACACCCTAGGTGAGTCGACCCTTGGCATTGACTCACAAGAGGAAAACCTCTGTAATGTCAACGGGTCATGCACCTAAGTGTGAAATGACAAATTAATCTAGATTAAGACACTAAGGACTTGGAGAAAAACACTTACCTAGACTTTTCTTCCCTTTTAGATGGAAATCAGCCACAACATCCCTGATATTAGTATGGTTATGGGAGCACCCTACAAGCTGAAGCAATGGTGGAGGAATATTCGGCGGGGGCACAGGGAGGGAATCAGAACACACCTTCGAATGCTAAATGCATAGATGAACATCCGAGCTGATAGAGTGCTTACTAGGTTGTGGATAAAATTCTTGGATCCGGCCAAAGCAGTCTTTAAGTTTGTCGATTGTGAGCTAACACCAACGCTCGAGGAGATTACCAGCTTTACTAAGTTGCCGTTCGCTGGACGAAAGCCCATACTTCCGGTCATCATGCCGGGTCATAGGTTTCTCTATGCATTGGGATAGAAGGGTAGCGGGAACTGAGGAACGTCGAAGAGGGGTGGATAAGTCCAAACCAGTTGTTCGATAAATTTTGGCATCTACAGACCTATGATCTACATCATGAGGAGTTCCAGTGCGACAGAGAGATGTGGGAGATCCTTCGCCCTTTGACCTTTTCTTTGGCATTGTTGGGACTGTTGGTTTTTCTGCAGCGGAAATGGCGGATCAACATTAATGTGCTACCTCTAGTCATAGCCACATTTCAGGGGAATTTGAGAGTCATTCTTGTCCCTATACTATTGGCAGATATGTTCAGGGCATTATCAGCGTGTTAAAGGGGTTACTACTTCTTTAAGGGTTGCAACATGATAATGCAAGTGTGGGCTGTAGAGCACTTCTTTGAAGCAGAGCTGACCATCGATTACTTCGTTGACACCAACCATATGCTCCGAAGCTGCAAAGAAAGAATGAGGCACTAGGGAGTAACCCATGGGCAAGAAGAATGGTGTGATCTTTTGACTCACCTAACTGGAGACTTCGTCAAACTAGAAGCTTTCTTGGCTAAATGGTAGAGCAATCATGAGGGGGTGGAAAAATATTTTATTGAGCTGATGGGATTGGAATTAATCAGCCTAATGCACCACTAAGAATCCTGAGATAGTCCAGTCTGGTAAAAGATATATACCCCTATGGTCCTAAATGGCTTTGTTTGTGGATGACTACAATGGACAAATCCCAATTCCAAGAGTGAGACGACTCCAAAATGAATGGAGTGATTTGATTATGGGACAGAATGCATGGTGCACGCCAAAGTACTTTGTGTAGATATCTGAAGAAGATCGGTTGGCCAGGCCTAGTTAAGAAGGGTTAGCAGGATTGGAAGATTCAAGAGCATCTTTGCAAGTGTATCACGAGAGTTACCCCACTACCTTGTCACCTCCACTATGCACCAACCGGTGGTCCCAGGATCTATTGACCATATGCTACCACCACCTAATGATGACAATGAGGTACTGGAGTACATGCAGATCGAGTCTGAAGACGAGTCGGAAGAGGACCCAAAAGAGGAGACTGAGTATTGTCATGAGGATGTTGAGGAAGAGTTTGAGGAGGATCCTAAGGATGACCCAGAGGAAGAGAGCCTGTGGGAAGATTCAGCGGAAGATTACTAAGTTGTTGGTTGATTTCCATTCTATACCTTTAAATTCCCTAAGGGAAATCTTAGAAGCCCATGAAGTCTTTGTAAAACCCCTTGTAAAAGCTTTATAGCCCATGTTGTAACCATCAAAATTTCCTATCAATGTAAATCAATTCGCTCCAGATCCAAACCTGTCAAATAATTTGGATATTTTGTTAACAGTTACGACGTAGGCCTACCTCCGGCAAAGAGAGGTCCTCCAATACTTTTTGAACGCATTTGTTCAATTTGACAATTAAGTGCTTAGTGTGATTATATCTGTATATTTCCTGAGCTAACTTTTATTTTGTTTTGCATTCTCCATTGTTTATGTTATTATTCATTCCTCCTGAATAGAGATTGGTTTGTGTTGATAATTAAACTGACCGAGCCACCGTATAACCTGAGATCCAAAGGAAAGATGACCTCCACAGTTAACCTGATTGAAAATGCTCTGGCACTAACTGACATTCCAGGGGATTCAAGAGAATGAGACGAAACTCGGAATGATGACTATGTCGCCTGGATGGAGCACAAAATGGAATTGTTGAGAGAGGAAGTACAACAGATCAGGGAACTGGCACATCTGGCTCTGACGACGCTCCCGCAACCACCTCGTTTTCCATCACTAGACTCAATTCTCTAACCACCTTCCTTTATCAACCAGGCAAACTGCCAGTACTCCAACTACCATCACTTGCACCACAACCCCCACCATGTCTCAGGCTATACCACCAGTTACCCATGCAAATCTGCCAAACCCTTTCATACACACACCTTATTTTCCTAACTACATTCAAGCTCCGAAAAATCCCCCAAACACAATCAACTTGGTCTGAACTCCCCCTCGTGATAATGACACCTTTGCAAACACCCATACGCAATATATACTCGCGACACATACTGCCACTCATGAGTAGTATGTTCCACCCGTATATAGTGCTGGAGAACTAACTTTCACTGCACCCGTCACGGTCAGGGTGCCTTTATGAGATCGGTCAGTATGCTGAGATGGAAAAGGAAGCAAGATCCAAAGAAGATGAGTCATTGTCAGAACAACTACGTGTCGTGAGAAAGCAAATACAGAACCTGGAGGTTGCTTGAGGGAGTGACCGGCTAAACTATGAAGATTTGTGCATGCATCCAAATGTCGATATGTCGATAGGATACAAACCTCCAAAATTTGATATCTTTGACGGGACGGGAGATCCCCACGCCACTTGGGCACCTATTATCATATGGTAGTAGGAGTGGGAAGACACGAGAATTTGAGAACGAAGTTATTCATAAGAAGTTTGACTGGGGAAGCATTCACCTGGTATACCAGACAGGATCCTAAGAATTGGAGAGAATGGCAAGACATGGCTGAGGATATCATGAATTGTTTCAGGTTCAACACTAAGATTACACCTGACAGATTTTCTTTAGTGAACATACAAAAGAAACCCTCTGAGTATTTTCAAGAGTATGCCCGTCATTGGAGGTCAGAGGCAGCTAGAGCGCAGTCCCCGTTGGATGACAATGAACTGAAAAAATACTTCATTCGTGCCCTGGACAGAATCTATTTTTAGAAAATGATGGGAATGATGCGCAGAAGTTCCCCAAGTTGGTCAAAATAGGAGATTTCTTAAAAGAAGGTACCAAGTTTGGGAAAATACAATCCATGGCTGCATTACAAGCTGCTAGTAAATCTATACAGTTATCACGCCCCGAACTCGGGGAGCGCGACCGGTGCTCAACCGAGTGAACCCGGCCGAGAAAGCTTACTAGATGCCTTCTACCCAACCTTACCCATGAAGAACGAGAAGATATCTTTTCATTAATAAGATATTAAGGAGATCGTGTATAGAACATCAATCCATTACTATTAGCTACTTCATTCATAAGTCTCCAAAATGTTACATTATACATTCATAGTTTACAAATGGAACATGTGATACAATTACAACATCATTAGTTTTACCTTCCCAATACCAATGTACAACCTACACCATGTCTACGGAGCCTGTAATAGGTACAAAAGAGAACTAGGATAATGCCGGCAACAAGGCCCCAGCTATACCTCAAAACACAATACATGAGAAAACAAAAGGTATATGACCCCGAGTATGAAATGAGCCTCACCAGGTAGCTGAGAGGAGGATATACTGCTGTCACTGATCGATGCCGCCTGCTATGGAATCACCTGCATCCATTAAAAGATGCAGCTCCCTGATAAAAGTGACGTGAGTACATGTGAAATAGTTTTCATATCTAAGGAAGACAGAACAACATATGAAAATACGGTAACTCAAATAAAAGGAAAATAATGGACATCAAGGAACTACGAAACATCCCATAGATTCAAATTTCAAGTCTTATTATTCTTACATCATTTTAAACCTCTTTTAGAATCAACTGAGCCATATGAACTATATGTGGAATACGTAATATAATGTAATTGAAACAACATGTACAAACAACGCCAATGAAAGTAGCACATATTGTCTGTGTTAATAATGCGTCTCACTAGACCGTCCATATCCCTCTCTTATTTAACGATCATACATTTCATAGACCATTCTTAGTGTTCACATGTCATATTATACACCTATGCGTCTCATAGACCGTCATCATATTTATTGATATAGTACACCTATGCATTTCACACACGATACACCTATGCGTTTCATAGATCATCCATAGGATTCCATACACAATATACCTATGAGTTTCATAGACCATCCATAGGATTCCATACACAATATTCCTATGCGTTTCATAGACCGTTCATAGGATTCCATACACAATATGCCTATGAGTTTCATATACCATCCATAGGATTCATAACACAATACACCTATGCGTTTCATAGACCGTCCATAAGGTTCATAACGCATTGTTATGCACATAACTATGTATAATATCAAGCAACATGACTAACGCTACTTTTAAGGTCGTAAGTTTCCGGCTCATTGGAACACTTCATGTTCATGCTCATCATGGAGAAACATAGCTCATTACATTAACACATGCATGACCAATCATTAAGTAGATTTCAATGGTACATAAACCCAATTTCTTTCCTTAAGGTTCATCATCATTTAGTATAGGACGTCTCTTTTACACCTCATAATATACCTCTTTGACATCTTGGGTCACTAGCTAAGTTCATGACTCTCGTTTTGGCAACAGCCACAGTTCATGTTCATACTACCACTTACTTGTACTAGTCACGGTGATCATAGGAAATTAATGAAATTATTATATAAAGGAGTCAAAACTCATCTCATAAACTTTCACACATTCTTTCATTTCATTGGCACTATTGGCCATAAATATAATTCTCGTTCTTGGCACGATGGCCGCATTTCTATATCTCTGTTACAACCCATATTTGTATACGTTAGATTACACCGTAAGATAGTCTACATAGGTCCGAGAAGAGATTACCTTTGAGATAATAAGAATTTAGTCCTATTGGTCTTAAATGATGCAAGGGTGTATAAGGGTGGTTAACAAGTATTAGAAGTTAAACGAATTAAGGATATTGTAACTCGTATTTTCGGGTAAATCGAGAGGTGATTTATATTACCAAGAGGTAATGTCTTAAGTTATTTGAGTCATATAATATCCGTTACATTAGTTTTAAAGTCAAATGAGTTATGAAGCAAAAGTCGACAAAAGTTGTCGCAACTTACGTTCATAATTTACTCATACTTTAGGTCAAATGTCACTAAGCTTTTCTCCAAATTTACTTGGAATTACGGGGTGATCTACCACCAAATTGAAGATCTATGAGTCTAGTTTCCTAATAATTAAACCGTTCGTCGATATGATCTCAGAATTGGGAGTTATTCACGTTTTTGCGAGATTGCGCCAAGCACCTCTCTATGGGGCCCACATAGGCGGTTTAAGACATATGGATTTATATAACACGCCTCAACCCCGTTTTAAGTCATTAGTTTTCAGTATATTCAGACCTTATAACCCTAATAACTCTCTCTCAAGATTCTCTCATGATCCAAGCCTAAAACAAAGGGCAAACAACACAAATCAAGTGTCGGGTATCCCGTGGCGCTAGTAAGTTTCTTGTTCTTCTTGTTGTTGCTCATTTTTGTGTTGTTCCAGCTCGTGTGGAAGGTTTTTTTTAAGTTTTTTATGCTCTGTAACATACTCCCTCAAGTATTAATATCAACCTAGGTGATTTCGAACCTTCTAAAGTGATTCTAGTGCCGAAAAGCCCTAATTGATTGCTAGCTTCGCTCCCTTGTTTTTGTGGCAGTATTGTAGGGATATTTCGTGGTCAATTAAGGTCAAATTGGATTTTTTTTCCTTCTTAAATGTAATGAACCTCTTACACTACATGTATTTAAGATTATCCAAGTTACGGCTAAGTCGTTGAAGCTAGAACTTGTGAGATATACGTCGAAAGGCTTGCTAGTAATGTTGTTGGTTGGTGGACTGTTTTGGGAGGCTTAATATGATTATTATTGATGTTGTTTGGATTGTTTGGTGATTGTGTTAACTTGTGGGAAGTCATATATATAGGGGAGGTGCTGTCCGTTTCATCGTAAAATGGGTTACAGTTGATACATAATAGTTACGACGCTTAAACGATAACGCTAATGTCATTTCTCTTATTGTAGACCAAGGAGTCGTGGAATTTTCATAGCTTGAGGTTGGGCAGTATATACAAGGTATGTTAGACTGTCCCTTTCCTCCTTTTGCACGATTCTGATTGTACATAATGCAATGAACGAGCCTCCAAAGATACTCTACTCTTAGAAGCTAGTAGTACTTATATTGTTTCCCCTCTTATGGGAGGATTGATGTTGATGTTACTTCTTTGACCTTACGCCACTTCGAAAGGTTCAAAATCTGATTCCAATGAGTCCAGCACACATTATCTATTTTACTTTATCGACTCGCGCTATAGTCGGCCGGGTATGGCTCCTATTGTGAAACTATATATATGTATCTATTTTACCCTACTTAGCCGTGCTATAGTCGGCATCTATTTTACTCTACCGAGTCCGCGCTATAGTCGGCCGGGCATGGCACCTACTGTGCAACCACTAATCAGTTGGGTATGATGATACCGAGCCTTATGATGGCCGTGGTATGATATGATGATGATGAGGCCCACAAAGGCGTATGTATATGATGATTTTAAAAGGACATATATGTATATGCACATCAGTCATTTCATGATTAGTCGCCCTCAGAGGCACTCAGATGTTACAGGTTGTATATTCTCGTCGCCCTTAGAGGCACTCAGATGTTACAGGGTGTATATTTTCTATCCATATGCACATTTCTGTTCTTACATTATGCTTTCCTACCTTACATACTCAGTACCTTATTCGTACTGACGTCTTTTTATTTGTGGATGCTGCATGTCGTGCTGCAGGTCCTGATAGACAGGTAGGCGTAGCTCCCCCACCACAGTAGGCTGCCCGGTTCAGCGGTTATTGGCAAGATCCCTTCTCCGGACTTGCCGTGGTCTTGGTATGCGTTTTTGTTATAGGCATTATGGGTATGTCGGGGCCCTATTTCGGCCATGTTGCATCACTTATGTTCCTGTAGGGCTCATAGACAGGTGTCGACTCATGTATAGTTGGGATTGCCTTATCGGCAAATTTATTTTTGTTGTATAGTTTTTCATGACAGCCTTGTTGGCCATGCTAAATATGTTTATGTCATTATCTAGAATTTTGGTTAATTAGGATTATTGTCTGCCATTCATATTGATCTTGTCGGCTCTTATAGATAATAAGAAAGGTTAGATAAAATGTACGTTGGTACTCGGCAGGTAAGGCCCGGGTACCTGTCATGGCCCTCCGGTTTGTGTCGTGACATATGTGGTATCAGAGCAAGTCTATCCTAGGGGTTGTCTATGAGCTATGTCTAGTAGAGTCTTGATTATGGATGTGTAGCGCGCCACATTTATAATTAGGAGGCTGCATGACATTTTGGGTTGTTACCTTTTTCCTGAATCTAGATGGTGTGCAGAGCTGAATCGTAAGTATTCGTCTCTAATATTCACCATGTTCTTTTCAGCGATGCCCACGACTAGGAAGCAAGTGATTAGTAAATGCTTTGATATAGCTGTGGGGGAGGGTACCAGTCAGGTGCCTCCATCCAGAGTAGGCCAAAGTGAGCCTCAGAGTGAGGTGCCGTCTCATACCTCATCTACTCCTCCTCTAGAGGATATTAGGAGGCACCCAGCACCTCTAGTTCCTCTGTCTGGCACTGTACACCAGGATATGCGGAGTGTGGTACAGTTGTTGACTATCTTGGTAGCTGCTCAGGCTCAGAGGCAGAATACCGGTGTTGCTGATAAACCGGTTAATGCGAGAGTTCGTGATTTTATTAATCTAGATCCTCCAGTGTTTACCGGATCAGACCCCAAGGAGGACCCGCAGACTTTTATTGATCGGGTTCATCGTACACTGCGGGTTATGCACGCTAGTGAAATGAAGGCAGTAGAGTTGGCTTCTTATCGGTTACGGGATTTAGCAGTTTTCTGGTATGATAGTTGGGAGAGATCCGGGGGTCCAAACGCTCCCCCACATGTGTGGAAGGAATTTTCTAAGGCCTTTCTTCGACACTACTTGCCACTTGAGATACGACGAGCTAGAGCTGATAAGTTCTTGAACCTTCGACAGGGTAATATGAGTGTACGAGAGTATAGTATGCAGTTTAATTTTTTAGCAAGGTATGCTCCCCATATAGTGGCCGAGATGAGCGATAGGGTGCACCTATTCGTGAACGGGTTGGGACCACATCTGATAAATGAGTGCACGACAGCCTCCTTGGTAGAGGGCATAGATATTTCCCGTATTCAGGCTTATGCCCAGATATTAGAGGATCGTAAGCGCCAGCAAAGAGCAGACAGGGAGCAGGGTAGGGGCCAGCATAAGAGGGCGAGATTTATAGGGTATTCTGGTGACTTCAGAGGTAGTATAAGGCCTAGTCTTCGAGAAGTTTGGCGCCACCTGTAGCTAGTGCTCCTCCACACTTTCAAAGGCCTCAGTATGATCAATTTACCTATTCTGGTTCAGGTCAGAGTTCGCAGGCATCAGGCTCACAATATCATAGGGATACTAGTGAGACAAGACCCCCAACACCT
>MCJB01015762.1:7580-70702 GCA_002018475.1 Nicotiana obtusifolia | reverse complement strand
ATATTGATCTTGTCGGCTCTTATAGATAATAAGAAAGGTTAGATAAAATGTACGTTGGTACTCGGCAGGTAAGGCCCGGGTACCTGTCATGGCCCTCCGGTTTGTGTCGTGACATATGTGGTATCAGAGCAAGTCTATCCTAGGGGTTGTCTATGAGCTATGTCTAGTAGAGTCTTGATTATGGATGTGTAGCGCGCCACATTTATAATTAGGAGGCTGCATGACATTTTGGGTTGTTACCTTTTTCCTGAATCTAGATGGTGTGCAGAGCTGAATCGTAAGTATTCGTCTCTAATATTCACCATGTTCTTTTCAGCGATGCCCACGACTAGGAAGCAAGTGATTAGTAAATGCTTTGATATAGCTGTGGGGGAGGGTACCAGTCAGGTGCCTCCTGCAAGAGTAGGCCATAGTGAGCCTCAGAGTGAGATGCCGTCTTAGACCTCATTTACTCCTTCTCCTCCAGAGGATATTAGAAGGCACCCAGCATATCCAGCTCCTCAATCTGGTACTATAGACCAGGATATGTGAGGTGCGGTACAATTGTTGACTAGCTTGGTAGCTACTCAGGCTCAGAGGCAGAATATCGGTGCTGCTGATAAACCAGTTAGTGAGAAAGTTCGTGATTTTATTAGTCTGGATCCTCCAGTGTTTACCGGGTCAGACCCCAAGGAGGACCCGCAGACTTTTATTGATCAGGTTCATCGTACACTACGGGTTATGCACGCTAGTGATATGGAGGCAGTAGAGTTGGCTTCTTATCGGTTAAGGGATTTCGCAGTTTTTTGGTATGATAGTTGGGAGAGATCCAGGGGTCCGAACGCTCCCCCACTTGTATGGAAGGAATTTTCTGAGGCCTTTCTTCGTCACTACCTGCCAGTTGAGATACGACGAGCTAGAGCTGATAAGTTCTTGAACCTTCGACAGGGTAATATGAGTGTGCGAGACTATAGTATGCAGTTTGATTCTTTAGCAAGGTATGCTCCCCATATGGTGGCCGAGATGAGCGATAGGGTGCACCTGTTCGTGAATGGATTGGGACCATATCCGATAAATGAGTGCACGATAGCCTCCTTGATAGAGGGCATGGATATTTCTCGTATTCAGGCTTATGCCCAAACACTAGAGAATCGTAAGCGCCAGCAAAGTGCAGACAGGGAGCAGGATAGGGGCCAGCATAAGAGGGCGAGATTTGCAGGGTATTCTGGTGACTTCAGAGGTAGTTTCAGGCCCCAGTCTTCGAGGAGTTTGGCGCCACCTGTAGCTAGTGCTCCTCCATGCTTTCAGAGGCCTCAATATGATCAAGTTACCTATTCTGGTCCAGGTTACAGTTCGCGGGCATCAGGCTCATAATATCATAGGGATACTAGTTAGACGAGACCCCTAACACCTTGTTGTGATCAGGTGCGGCAAGGCCCACTTTGGACTATGCCGTCGAGGTTCCGATGCATGCTATTCTTGCGGACAGCCTGACCATATGAGGCGGGATTGTCCTAATAGAGGAGGTGGTGGTATGGCTCAGCCGATTGGATTTGTGGCTGGTTCTTCCTCATCAGTTCGACCTCCAGCACGAGGTTTTCAACAGTCGACAGGTCGTGGTAGAGGTAGAGGTGTAGTGCCAAGTTCGAGTGGTACTCAAAATCGAACATATGCTCTAGCCGGTCGACAGGATCTCTAGTCATCTCCGGATGTTGTTACAGGTATATTATCTGTGTTTTCTTATGATGTGTATGCGTTGATTGATCCGGGATCTACATTATCATATGTTACACCCTTTGTGGCTAATAAGTTTGGCGTCAAACCTGAATTAATAAGTAAACCACTTGCGGTAGCTACTCTGATAAGAGAATCAGTGATTGCTAGAAGTGTATATAGAGGTTGTACAGTGATGATTTGTAGTCGTCAAACCTCGGCGAATTTAGTTGAGTTAGAAATGGTTGATTTCGATGTGATAATGGGAATGGACTGGTTGGCCTCATGCTATGCAAATGTTGATTGTCGTACGAAGATGGTTAGATTTCAGTTTCCTAGTGAACCCGTCATCGAATGGAAGGGGAACACTGCTACGCCGAAAGGTATGTTTATTTCCTATCTTAAGGCAAGGAAAATGATCGCAAAGGGTTACATTTATCATCTCGTTCGCGTTAGGGATGCGGAGGTGAAGCCATCTACGATACAATCAATCCCCGTGTCAATGAATTTCCAGATGTTTTCCCAGATGAACTCCCAGGTCTTCCTCCTGAAAGGGAGATTGAGTTTAGCATTGATGTGTTTCCTGACGCTCAACCGATCTCTATCCCTCCATACAGGATTGCCCCGGCAGAGTTGCGAGAGTTGAAGGTGCAGTTGAAGGACTTGCTGGATAAGGGCTTCATTAGGCCAAACACTTCACCTTAGGGTGCGCCAGTCTTGTTCGTGTGAAAGAAAGACGGGCCGTTAAGGATGTGTATCGATTATCGACAGTTGAATAAGTTTACTATAAAGAGCAAATATCCACTTCCAAGGATTGACGACCTATTTGACCAACTCCAGGGTGCCAAGTATTTTTCCAAAATTGACTTACGTTCAGGGTATCATCAGGTGAGGGTCAAGGAGAAGGATATTCCAAAAACAGCCTTCTAGACAAGATATGGGCATTTTGAATTCTTGGTAATGTCGTTCGGACTAACAAATGCCCCAACAGCTTTTATGGATCTCATGAATAGTGTATTCAGGCCCTATCTCGATGCGTTCGTGATTGTATTCATTGATGACATTCTGGTGTATTCTCGTTCAGAGATAGAACATACGGGCCACTTCCAGATAGTATTACAGACCCTTCGGGATCGTAAGTTGTATGCTAAGCTCTCCAAATGTGAATTCTGGATAAATTCAGTAGCATTCCTTGGCCATGTGATATATGACGAAGGTATTAGTGTTGACATTCAAAAGATCGATGCATTGAAAAATTGGCCAAGACCTACAACACCGTCAGAAGTCCGTAGTTTTCTAGGGCTAGCAGGATATTATAGAAGGTTTGTAGAAGGGTTTTCCTCTATATCAGCACCATTGACTAAGTTGACACAGGAAGCTACCAAGTTCCGATGGTACGCCGCTTGTGAACATAGTTTCCAGGAGCTAAAGAATCGGTTGACCTCCGCGCCAGTGCTTACTCTCCCAGAAGGAACAGAAGGGTATGTGGTATATTGTGATGCTTCAGGTGTAGGTTTGGGGTGCGTATTGATGCATCCTGGGAAGGTGATTGCTTATGCATCAAGACAATTAAAGAAGCATGAAAATAACTACCCGACTCATGATTTGGAATTGGCTGCACTGATATATGCTTTGAATATATGGCCGCACTACTTATATGGTGTCCATGTTGACATCTACACAGATCACAAGAGCTTACAATACATTTTCAAGCAGAAAGTGTTGAATTTGAGACAGCGGCGTTGGCTTGAATTACTAAAAGATTACGATGTCGAGATATTGTACCATCCCGATAAAGCCAATGTTGTGGCAGACTCTCTCAGTCGTAAGTCAATGGGAAGCCTAGTACACATTGAGGCAAGTAGACAGGGGTTGACTAAAGAGCTTCATTAGCTAGCCAATATGAGAATCAGATTGTTGGACCCTGATGACGGAAGTGTTACTATACAGAATACATAAGAATCATCTTTGGTACTGAGGTAAAAGCACGGCAATATGAAGATCCTACCTTAGTACGATTGAGAGAGAGCGTTCAACAGTGTAAAATTTCGACTTTTGAGATTGGAGGAGATGGGGAACTAAGATATCAGGGCCGATTATGTGTGCCTAATATAGTAGGGTTGCGAGAGAAAATTATGATTGAGATTCATCAGTCCCAATATTCCATCCACCTCGGTTCGACAAAGATGTATCATGACATTAAGGAGCAGTATTGGTGGGATAACATGAAGAAGTCTATTGCAGAATTTGTAGCCCAGTGCCCTAATTGTCAATAAGTAAAGATTGAGCATCAAAAACCTGGTGGATTGATTCAGAATATAGAGATTCCGACTTGAAAATGGGAGGTGATTAATATGGACTTCATTATGGTATTACCTCGCTCTTATCATAAGTTTGACTCCATCTGGGTGATGTTGATCGACTTAAAAAATGTGCCTATTTTCTGCCAATTAAGACAACTTACACAGCTGAAGATTATGCGAAGCTGTATATCAAGGAGATTGTTAGGCTTCATGGTGTGCCAGTGTCTATTATATCAGACCGAGGAGCTCAATTTACGGCCAACTTTTGGAAGTCTTTTCAGAAGGGTTTAGGCATACAAATAAATCTCAGCACGACATTCCATCCGCAGACTGACGGAGAGGCTGAACATACTATTCAGACACTTGAAGATATGCTACGAGCATGTGTTCTAGATTTCAAGGGGAACTGGGATGATCATCTAGCACTCATAGAATTCGCCTACAATAATAGCTACCATTCCAGTATTAAAATGGCCCCGTACGAGGCACTATACGGGAGGAGATGTAGATCACCAGTTGGATGGTTCGAAGCCGGTGAGACGGAATTTTATGGACCAGATTTGATTCACCAAGCCATTGAGAAGGTGAAAGTGATACAAGAGCGACTGAAGGCGGCACAAAGCAGGCAAAAATCTTATACCGATGTCCGATGTCGTGACCTGGAATTTGGGGTTAGTGATTGGTTTTTCCTGAAGATCTCACCGATGAAGGGTGTTACGCATTTTGGAAAGAAGGGTAAACTGAATCCGCGGTATCTCGGGCCATACAAAATTCTTCGACGAATTGGACAGGTTGCTTATGAGTTAGAATTGCCATCTGAATTGGAATTTTTCCACCCAATATTCCATGTATCTATGTTGAGGAAATGTATAGGAGACCCTTCTCGGGTCGTCCCTATTAAAGATGTACAAGTTACAAAGTATTTATCATATGAAGAAATTCCAGTGGCTATATTAGATCGACAAGTCCGCAAGCCGAGAACAAAGGATGTAGCTTCCATCAAAGTATTGTGGAGGAACAATAATACGGAAGAAATGACATGGGAAGCAGAAGATGAGATGAAGTCTAAATACCCTTACCTGTTCCAGAATGAAGATAACGAGGGTGCCGTGGGAATGCAGGACGCATTAGAAGGAGAAACGTTTCTATGAGGTAAGCAATAACTTGAGAATACTCTTTCTTAATATAAAATGGTGATATGCGGATAATGTATGTAGCTATAATGCTTTGTATAGCATTGTAAGGCCATAGGTTGGGTTTAACTGCTTGCAAGTTTTGCTAGTGTCCATTTTATAGAGGAAACGCAGCCGGAAATTTCCGTCAGAAATCCACGATGAGTTAGACTCCCTATAAACCCTTACATTCGAGGACAAATGTTCCTAAGGGGGGAGGGTGTTACAACCCATATTTGTATACGTTATATTATGCCGTAAGATAGTCTACATAGGTCCGAGAAGAGATTACCTTTGAGATAATAAGAATTTAGTCCTATTGGCCTTAAATGATGCAAGGGTGTATAAGGGTGGTTAACAAGTATTAGAAGTTAAATGAATTAAGGATATTGTAACTCGTATTTTAGGGTAAATCGAAAGGTAATTAATATTACCAAGAGGTCATGTTTTAAGGTATTTGAATCATATAATATCCGTTTCATAAGTTTTGAAGTCAAACGAGTCATGAAGCAAAGGTAGACAAAAGTTCTCGCAACTTACGTTCATAATTTTACTCATACTTTAGGTCAAATGTCACTAAGCTTTTATCAAAATTTACTCCGAATTACGGGGTGATCCACCCATTAAATTGAAGATCTATAAGTCTAGTTTCCAACGCATTAAACCGTTTGTCGATACGATCTCAGAATTGGGAGATATTCGCATTTTCGCGAGACTGCGCCAAGCACCTCTCTATGGGGCCCACATAGGCAGTTTAAGACATATGGATATATATAACACGCCTCAACCCCGTTTTAAGTCATTATTTTTCAATATAATCAGACCTTAGAACCCTAATAACTCTGTCTCAGGGTTCACTCATGATCCAAGCCTAAAACAAAGGGCAAGCAACACAAATCAAGTGTCGGGAATCCCGTGGCGCTAGTAAGTTTCTTGTTCTTCTTGTTGTTGCTGATTTTTTTGTATTGTTCCAGCTCGTTTGGGAGGTTGTTTTAAGTTTTTTATGCTCTGTAAAATACTCCCTCATGTTTTAATATCAACCTAGGTGATTTCAAACCTTCTAAAGTGATTCTAGTGCCGAAAAACCCTAATTGATTGCTAGCTTCGCTCCCTTGTTTTTGTGGCAGCATTGTAGGGATATTTCTTGGTCAATTAAGGTCAAATTGGAGTTTTTATTTCTATTTAAAGGTAAGGAACCTCTTACCCTACATGTATTTAAGATTATCTAATTTACGGCTAAGTCGTTGAAGCTAGAACTTGTGAGATATACGTCGAAAGGCTTGCTAGTAATGTTGTTGGTTGGTGGACTATTTTGGGAGGCTTAATATGATTATTATTGATGTTTTTTGGGATTTTTGGTGATTGTTTTAACTTTTGGGAAGTCATATATATAGGGGAGGTGCTGTTCGTTTCATCGTAAAATAGGTTACAGTTGATACATAATAGTTACGACGCTTAAACGATAATGGTAGTGTCATTTCTCTTATTGTAGACTAAGGAGTCGTGGAATTTTCATAGATTGAGGTTGGGAAGTATATACAAGGTACGTGAGATTGTCCCTTTCCTCCTTTTGCACAACTCTGATTGTACATAATGCAATGAACGAGCCTCCAAAGATACTCTACTGTTTGAAGGTAGTAGTACTTAGATTGTTTCCCCTCTTATGGGAGGATTGATGTTGATGCTACTTCTTTGACCTTACGCCACTCCGAATGGTTCAAAGTGTGATTCCAATGAGTCCAGCATGCATTATCTATTTTACTCTACCGAGCTGCGCTATAGTCGGCCGGGTATGGCACCTATTGTGCAACTATATATATGTATCTATTTTACCCTACTAAGCTGCGCTATAGTCGGCATCTATTTTACTCTACCGAGTCCGCGCTATAGTCGGCTGGGCATGGCATCTACTGTGCAACCACTGATCAGTTGGGTATGATGATACCGAGCCTTATGATGGCTGTGGTATGATATGATGATGATGAGGCCCACAAAGGTGTATGTATATGATGATTTTTAAAGGACATATTTGTATATGCACATCAGGCATTTCATGATTAGTCGCCCTCAGAGGCACTCAGATGTTACAGGTTGTATTTCTCGTCGCCCTCAGAGGCACTCAGATGTTACAGGGTGTATATTTTCTAACCCTATGCACGTTACTGTTCTTACATTATGCTTTCCTGCCTTACATACTCAGTACCTTATTCGTACTGACGTCCTTTTATTTGTGGACGCTACATGTCGTGTTGTAGGTCCTGATAGACAGGTAGGCGAAGCTCCCCCACCACAGTAGGCTGCCCAGTTCAACAGTTATTGGCGAGATCCCTTCTCCGGATTTGCCGTGGTCTTATTTTGTTATAGGCATTATGGGTATGTCGGGGCTCTGTTCCAGACATGTTGCATAACTTATGTTCCTGTAGAGGCTCATAGACAGGTGTCGACTCATGTATAGTTGGGATTGCCTTGTCGGCAAATTTATTTTTGTTGTATAGTTTTTCATGACAGCCTTGTCGGCCATGTTATATATGTTTATGTCATTATCTGGAATTTTGGTTGATTAGGATTATTGTCTGCCATTCATACTGATCTCGTTGGCTCTTATAGATAATAGGAAAGGTTAGATAAAATGTACGTCGGTATTCGGCACGTAAGGCCCGGGTGCCCGTCATGGCCCTCTGGTTTGGGTCGTGACAATCTCATACTCGCCTCATTCACTTTCAAACATCATTACGGATCATCAACAGTAAAGCATTTCCATTCAAGACTTTAAATCCACATGTGAGCAAGTACGAACTTTAAGAACATTGAGATTTTTTACACAATTTGGCATAATAGATTTCATTTGGGCTACGACATGGTGTTATAATAATTAGATATGCAACCCATGCTTCGAACACATTTTCAAATAGCACATAACATAATAGGAACATTTGGATTGCATATTGAGCATATATCTTTTGGACACAAGGCTTATTCGAAATAATCAATTTTGTAAAGAATAACTCGAGACTTACAAGAACATCATAGGATTCAATTCTATGAGAGAAGTTTAGCCAACATACCTCGCTTTGAGCTTTCCTTAAATTACTACAACGTTCCAAAAATCCTAGCAATCCCAATCTATTTTGAGACATAACAAAATTGAACACAAAGTAAGAAGATATTCATGGTTTCAGCTCATTTGAGCATTTTATCAAACACTAGGTGTGCAAACCTGACTACAAGGTTCTTCTACAAGACTTCCTTCATTCCACAACCCAATCTTTACCCATTTGAGCTCAATTATCTTCCCACAAACCTTATTGGTACATGCATGTATACATAATACTCTCACACCCAAGAATCATACTCTCAATCATCAATCTTTTACCCCGAACTCGAAATCGAAGACTAGGGTTAGAACCTTACCTCTTGAGTGAAGATCTTGTGAGATTTACTTGTTGGATTTCAAAGCTTGGACATGATCTTGATGAACAAAGCACTTGAACTTCTTCTTCTCTCTAGAACAATCTCGCTTCTCTCTAAAGTTTAGATTTTTGCCTTTAAAACGAGCCCCAAAGGCTATTTATCAAAATGGGGTCGGGTTATAAAAATAGGAAAACGGACCCTCCAAACTCAGGTCTGCGGTCGCTGAACTGGACCACAAAATGGTCCTCCAAATCTGGGCTAGCCTGGACAGGTTTGCGACCAATATACAGTCCGCATTCCTATTCTACGGTCGCATAATGCACTGTAGAACTCCTTCCAAAAATTCTCATATTGATTCTGCGATGAGATCTGCAGCCCGCATAAAGGTTATACGGCCGCATAATGGACCGTATAATGGCCTTCAAAATTAACTCAAGTTTTTGCTTCACTTTACGGCCGATCTATGGCTCGCAGATTGATTATGCGGTCGTATAGTGGACCGCAAAAATGTCATAGTCTGCAACACGATTCCTTCAACTCCTCGATGCACTGTTCAACCCAAAAAGTCCGAACTACGACTCGCAAGCTTGCCACGAAGATTTCTACAGTCCTTAAACATATAAGTCCACCTCGGCACCACAAAACCTCAAATTCCTAGGAAAACGTTTACGGGGCCTTACAAAAGTCCGGTTCCATCAGCAGCGCAAAGAAGAAGAAGGAAGAGGTGATGGCTATTGTCCCTTACGATCAACCAAGCCTGCCTCATCGAGCTAACTAATACCCCGCACACGCTCAAATTCTAACCTAGCCCATTTATACCAGTCTACAATACCAAGCCACGTTATATACCCAACCACATTACAATCCACCCCAAGCCAATACATATACAAACCCACCGTGATCATATGCCCATATCCAAAACCACCACTCATCAAAACAGGCCTGCTTATGCTCTTAGAGCACGCCCTAACCTCGAAGCACGGAACCCCAAAAATTTCACCCCAATTTTCGAACTTATGGTCCAACTATTTGAAAGGCTGAGATGAGCCGGTTCACTATTCCCGGTTGAAGGAAAAACCCTAGACCAGCCTACTACGTACATTGATACAAGTAAGCACTACGTATATCATTTAGATTTTCTGGGACATGACACCGAAGATTGTTACGGTCCAAGGAATGATATCGGAATGTTGATTAAGAGTGGAGTTATCCAACGTACCCCAGGCCCACCAAATGTGAACCACAACCCACTACCAAACCATAGAAATCAAGGGGTAAACATGATCAACTTGGATGAAGACTATGATCTAAAGGGAACCATCGCTACCATTGGGAATACTAAAGCAACAAGGACAGCTCCTTGGGCAGCCCCATTAATCACCGTATAATTGAAACCACTAGTAATGATCCAGACATATCATCCATGGCCTATCATAGCCGTCCAAGAGGATTGGAATCATAAATACAAGGTAGTTTTGTGGGATTATCAAGCGCAGGGAAAAGGAAAAATAATAGAAATTGCGGCAGCTCATGGGATGACTCAGTCAGGAAATTGCTATGCTCTAAGGAATTGAATCAGGGAAATTAAAATAGAGAGAAGAACCAGAGGAGAAATATAATCGATGTAGAGGGAGCAAAATTCTGGAGCAAGATGCCGGTTAAGGAGTACTTTATCGAGGAACAACTGAAAAAGACCCCTGCGCACGTATCAATCATAGATTTGCTGATGAGTTATGATAGCCATAGAAACACTTTATTGAAAGTATTGAGTGGAGTATGTATTCCAAGAAACAGCACCAGTGAGGCATTGGCATCAACTGTTGGAAGATGGTGGAGGCTAGTAAGTTGTCTTCTCAAAAGGATGAGCTTCCTATGGAGGGAGTAGATCACAACCGAGCTCTACACATTAATGTCAGGTATGGAGATACGGTCATACCTTGAGTTATGGTTGACGGGGGATCTGGAGTGAACATTTTCTCGTTCTGCACATTGCAGGAATTGGGTATCCGTATGAGAGAGGTAAAAGAAAGTTGTGCACGTAAGGGCTTTTGACGGATCGCTGAAAGACGTCATTGGGGAAATTTATTTTGCTTTGCAAGTTGGACCATTGAGTTCCCGGTGTTATTCAAAGTGATGGACATCTCTTCCTCCTACAACCTACTACTAGGGAGGCCATGGATACACATGGCGGGGGCAGTTCCTTCCACTTTACACCAACGCATGAAGTTTGAATGGGATTGGAAGGAAATAGTGATTCATGGAGAATGGAGTCATCTAGCTTATTCAGAACACGCGTTGCCTTTCACAGAGGGATTATATGGGGTGACCATTCATGAGGTCGAGATCATGTAGACAATGAAAATAGAGAATAATGAATGGTTCCACAACACACAGCCGCCATATGGGTTAGGGAGATGATGAAATATGAGTATAAGCTGGGAGCTGGACTGGGAGCAAGGTCTAACGGGATAACGAAGCCAATTTAACTAAAACAACAGAAGGGTATTACCGATTTAGGATACCGGCCTGCAATCGGAAGAGTCCGTAACAGTGACCCCAGTATGAAAGTTTTTGTGCCAGAGCATGTTCTAAGTCCGGGTCAAAGCTCAATGCAAGAAGAGGATATCATCGATTTGATCGGAATATTATTTTTGGTGATGATGAAGGAATGCTGCAGCCATTGACCATTAGGGATGCCAAACCAAGAGAGACATTGCAGAACTGGATAGCTAGTCCATCTCTGATTTGCCAGGAGTCTTGGTAGTGTGGATTTTTAGTAATATTTTGAAAATTTCATGATCAATTAAGGCTTGAATCATGCCGACGCTTTTTGTTAAACCGCCTCTTTGAACGCCAAGACGTTCCTTTCAATGAAATAAAATTTTGTTCTTCTTGAAGTATTACACAAATTTATTTTAACTGATCATTGCACTTTCTTTTTAGTGATCAAATTAATAAAAAATTGTATTCCACGATTATGATATGTAACAAAACCCTTGAACAAAGCATTAACAACATGCCAATGTGACGACTCGATAGGTCGTTTTGAGTACTAGCCCTTATTTTTGTGTTTTGAGACCTCTATTAGTCCCATTTGATGTTTCTTGATTTGCGTGTGCAGTCTGTGACTCTTTTCATAGTTTTTACGTAAACAGTTGAAGAAAACATGATTTTTGGCTTTAAAAATAACTTGAGTTGACTACGGTCAAAATTTTATGTAAACGACATCGGATCGGTATTTTGATGCTTCCGGTAAGTCCCTATGATGATTCTGGACTTGGTCTCATGCCAGTAATTGAATTTGGAGGTCTCCAGATTGATTTGACTTGTTTTGCCAAAAGTGAGGACTTTGGAAGTTCATAATTTTTTTAGGTTTGACTGTAGGTTGACGTTATGGATAATGGGTTCAGATTTTTGTTTTGAGATTGGTATACGTCCGTTTTGCTATTTGAAACTTGTCTGCAAAATTTGGTTCAAAATGGAGTTGGTTTGACAGGATTCAGACGCTTAGTTATGATTCTAGATGTTCTTGAGTTTTCCTTTGAAATTTCATTAGTTTTGATGTTCAATTTGTAGTATTTGGTGTTATTTTTATGTTTTTATCACACGAGCAAGTTCGTGTGATGTTATTACACTTGTATGCGTGTTTGGTTTGGAGCCCGAGGGGCTCTGGTGAGTTTCAGACGTGTTTCAGATGAGTTTGGATAGTGTATGGATTGCTGGTACACTGCTGTTTCTGGTGTTGTTCTGCAGATATCCCATTTGCGAGGCTTGTCATGCAAATGCGAGCCTTGATTTTGCAATCAAGATATTGCATTTGCAAGTAGGGAGCCTGGACTGGCTAATTTCACAATTGCAAGAAAATTGTTCGCATTTGTGAACTAGCTGAGACCGCAGTTGCGGTCTCAGAGTTGCATTTGCAACGTAGAGTTCTAAGGGGTTAGCTTCGCATTTGCAAAGTATTGTCCGCATTTGCGAAGGGGGTTTGTTTGCATTTGCGGACATTTTGTCGCATTTGTGACAGAGTTCTGAGGGTGAGCTTCGCATTTGCAAAGTATTATCCGCATTTGCGAAGGGGTCTGTTCGCATGTGCGAACATTTTATCGCATTTGCAACTTTAGCAGGTTGGGGACACAGTTCGCAATTGCGACTTGTTTATCGCATTTGCGATGCTCGCAATTGTGAAAAGAGTTCGCATTTGCGAGATCCGCAACTGGGTAAAAGATGGAAAAATTGGGACTTACCTCATTTTACACCATTTTTTAACCCTAAACACTCTAGATGCGATTTTTCAAGAGATTGTTCTTCCCAAAATCATTTGTAATCAACTTTAATCTATTTTCTTTTGATTACCCAATACTTTTCATGAAATTTCAACAACAAATCTAGGATTTTCATGGTAGAAATTAGGGATTTGGATAGAAATTGAGGATTTTATAAAATTGAGATTTAGACCTCAAATTGAGGTTGGATTTCAAAATAAACCACATAACCGGGCTCGGGGGTGAATTGATAACCAGGTTTTGGTCCAAATCTCGGGTTTTGACCAAGCAGGCCCGGGGTTGAATTTTTTTGATTTTTTCCAAATTCATTAAAGATTGAATCCTTTTCACTGGGTAGTTTCTAAAGCCTATTTTAAATTATATTTGGCTATATTTGATTGGTTTGGAGGCTAATTCTAAAGACAAGGCCGTGGTTGGTTGATTGACTTGGTTGTAGAGTGAGGTAAGTGTCGTGGTTAACCTTGACTTGAGTGATTAAGACTTGTTGGTCTGATTGCTATGTGAATTATGTGCGGAGACGGCGTATATGTAAGGTGACAAGTATATATACGTTGTATTGGGTTAAAGCATGCGGGTGGAAATTATTTTATTATATTATGTTGTTTCCATGACTATGTTTCCCATGTCGTAGTTAGATAATTACTTCTTTATTGTCTGCTTTCATATCTATTGGTTATTATGTACTTGTTAGAATTTTGAAAGTTGAGATGAATTATCATTACACTGATATTGAAGTGAAATAGCTTCCCCCTTTGTTTTGCTATTTTGGATTAATGTTGTTGCTTGGTTGAAAAGTGAAAAGCACGAAGGATGTTTCCATACCGTATTTGCATGCATATTATTTATTGAGAGATTGTGAGGTTTAAAGTACGACGGGTGATTCCATGCCTTGATTGCGTATTATTATTTATCACATCATGCGAGGTTGAGAGTAAAAACACAAAGGGTGATGCTGTGCCATTATATTTATGATATTACATGGTGAGGATGAGAGTAAAAGCACGAAGGGTGATGCCGTGCCATTATTGATTTCTATTAACACTGTGTTAAACTCTGAGTTTATTTTATCGCTAAATATCATTACTTTGCTTTAATTGTTAAAAAATAGTTAATTATTTAATAACATCAGCTTACCTAGCAAGTAGATGTTGGGAACCATCACGGTCCCGAGGTTGGGAATTTCAGGTCATGACAGCCAAATTATTAGGAATATGACGAAATTATGATGCCCGAGAATTTACTGCAAGAAATTGAGCATTTAGAAAGTTAGAAGAAGCCCAACCTCGTGGAGACAAAGGTAATCAATTAAGGGGATGAAGAAGAGGTGAAGGAAACTCGAATTAGCATCCACCTAGAAGCAAAACAGAAGAGAGAACTGGTGGAGCCACTTCAAAAATACATTAACGTGTCCGCTAGGTCTTATGATTATATGCCTGGGTTGAGTACTGACACTGTCTCACATCGATTGCCCACCGATCTTGCCAGACCTCTAGTCAAGTAGAAACCAAGAAAGTTCAAGCCTGATTTAAGTCTGAGAATCAAAGAAGAAGTCACTAAGCAAATAGAAGAAAATGTAGTAAGAGTCAAAGACTAACCCACCTTGTTGGCCAATATAGTACCAGTGCCTAAGAAGGACAGGAAAATTAGGATATGTGTCGATTACCGAGATCTCAACAAAGCCAGTCCCAAATATGAGTTTTCTTTGCCAAATATCCACATTCTTATTGACAACTGTACAAAACACGATCTACAGTCGTTCGTTGATTGTTTCGCCGGATATCACCAGATTTTGATGCATCAACAAAATGTAGAGAAGATAGCATTCATCACACCATAGGGAGTCTACTGTTACAAGGTCATGTCATTTGGTCTAAAGAGCACCGGTGCCACCTACATGAGAGCTATGAATACTCTTTTTCATGACATTATCCAAAAGGAAATCAAATATATGTGGATGATGTAATCATCAAGTAACGCAAGAGTATGGATCATTCAAGTGACCTACGAAAGTTCTTCGAACAGTTACGAAGGTTAGAATTTGAAGTTGAACCATACGAAGTGTGCATTCGGAGTTCCCGCTAGGAAGATGTTGGGTTTCATCGTTGGCAGGAAAGGGATAGAGCTAGATCCCTCGACGATCAAGGCTATTCAAGACTTGCCTCCTCCTAAAAGCAAGAAGGACATAATGAGCTTCCTTAGGAAATTGAACTACATCTGTCGATTCATAGCCCCATCAACACTGATCTACGAACAAAGTTTCAAGCAATTGAAGAAAAATGCCACCACGAAATGGACGGAGGAACGCCAAAAATCTTTCAATAGAATTAAGGAATACCAGTCTAGCCCGCTAGTGTTGGTTCCTCCTAATCTAGGAAAGCCGTTGTAAGTATATATATCTGTCTTCAATGATGCTTTTGGATGTGTGTTGGGGCAACAGGATGAGACTAGGAATAAGGAGCAGGCTGTTTACTACCTGAGTAAGAAATTCACGTCGTACGAAGCCAGATACACCTTGTTGGAACAGATGTGCTGTTGTTTAACTTTAATCACCCGAAAGATGAGGCACTACCTATCAGCATACACCACGTATCTGATATCCATATCCGACCCGCTCAAGTTCATCTTCTAGAAGCCAATGCCAACAGGAAATCTAGCAAGGCGGCAGATTCTTCTCAGTGAATTCGACATTGTGTACGAGCCACTTACCATATACTTCCCAGATGAAGAGGTACTATTCATATGAGAATACATTTCAGAGTCTTACCCATGGTGGAGGATGTTCTTCGATGGAGCTCCAAACATCAAGGGAGTATGGATTGGGGCAGTCTTACTCTCTAAATCAGGATAACATTATTCGATTTTGGCCAAGATAAGGTTCCCATGCACAAATAATATGGGGGAGTATGAAGCATGAATCCTTGGGATCAGGATGGCGGTCAATATGAATATCAAAGAACTTTTGGTCATAGGAGATTCTGATTTTCCGATCCACCAAGTCCAAGGAGAATGGACTACTAAGAACGTCAAGATTCTTCCGTACTTGCATTGTGTGAATGATTTGTGTAAGAAGTTCACCATGATCGAGTTCATGCATGTTCCCAGAATCTAGAATGAATTAGCCGACGCTCTAGCAACATTATCATCCATGATTCAACACTCGAACAAGAATTATATTGACCCTATTGAGGTAGAGATCTGAGACCAGCATGCGTATTGCTTTCACATAGATGAAGAACCAGATGGTAAGCCTTGATATCATGATATCAAAAGGTTTATTGGGACAAGGGAATACCTAGAGAATGCTACTACTGGTCAGAAGCAGACGTTAAGGAGATTGGAAAATCACTTTTCCCTTAACTGGGAAATCCTATATAGGAGGACCCTCGACTAGGGTCTGTTAAGGTGTGTAAATGCTACTGAAGCAACAAGATTATTGGAGGAAATACATGCAAGGATGTGCGAGCCTCACATGAACGGTTTCACCTTAGCCAAGAAGATTCTGAGGGCAGGATATTTTTGGACAACCATTGAAAGAGATAGCATTTACTACATGCAGAAATGTCATAAGTGTCAGAAATATGGGGATTTTGTTAGGGTCCCACCAAATTAGCTAAGTGTGATGGGTTCTCCTTAGATGTTCACTGCTTGGGGCATGGATGTGATCGGACCCATAGAACTAGCCGCGTCAAATGGGCATCATTTTATCTAGGTGGCTATTGAGTATTTCACCAAATGGGTCGATGCTTCTACATATAAAGTCGTTAAGAAGAAGGTGGTGGCAGATGCATTCAAGAAGTACTGCATTGAAGACAATTAAGTTAGGTTTTTGTGTAATAGAAGTATGCTTGACCTGACTTACCAGGTGGGATACGTAGGTAACCCATGTACAATCCAGTCCCATTTGTAATAGAATCCAAATATCATTTCCATTTATTTGGAACTACGCCATGACTTGATTTCTTTTTGCATGAATGAGTAGGAAATCCATGTTGGATTCAGTCATTTATTATAATCGAACTACGTTTTGACCTGATTTCCTTTGGATACGTAGGCAGTCTGAGTCAGACTCGGTCATATAATTATAAAATTCTATTTCTTCACTTTTGTGCTAATAGTAATCGAACTATGTTTTGACCTGATTTTATTTGGATACGTAGGCAACCTGAGTCAGGCTCGGTCACTTCAATATCTCATTTGTTCATACCCTCGAACTATGTTCAGACGCGATCCTTTTGGAAAATTTATTTTCTAAAAATGCTTGTCATACTTTTCCACCTGCCAATCCTCATGGCATAACTCACCACAGTCGGAAGGAGCATGAAGGAATCCAGATCAAGGCTAAGTTTATGGTCAGCACAAATAAACATCCCTCCCCACTAAGAATATTTATTTGAGCGCACGATTGACAACGTCAGATAACGTAGACTAGAACCGGAATCATTGCTAGATTTGCTACAACCTCATGAGCTTTTGACTCTTTTTTACTTCATTACTTAATTCATTTTAATCTCATAAAGCTAAAAACAAACTTTCAATTATTTATGATATCCCGAAGCCAAACCTCCGACACAACTAGAGTCGCCCACTTGCTCTGCCAATCGGAGATTTCAAATAGATCGTTGCAAACCTCATCGGCAACATAGCCAATCGAAGGCTGGTTCATTCAAATTACGTCATATGTCTTGCCAATTGACGGCCGCAAATCTAATCCCATCAACGAAAGGGGCCAAACTTAGAAAAATAGTTCTGCAGTCAAGACTATTCTTGGGCATGCTCTTTTCTATTCTTGTTTTATTTCGAATGACTTGATTTTCTAGTTATGCAGCTTACAGGCGCATTTACGCTCTTGTTTATTTCAAGCTCAAACCTTTTACCACACGAAAATTCCAAGTCAAAGATCAAAGTCAAATACTCCATCACTCGGAGATTCTAAGTCAAAGATCAAAGTCAAAGTTTAAAGTCAAAATTCAAAGTCAAATTCTCCGACAACTTTAGAATGGTATAAAGCCCGCCTAACCATCATAGTCAAAGTTCAAATACCTAGTCTCCAGAACACAAATAATGTTCCACAGCTCAGAGGCTTTAAATTCAAACACCCATTCCCCGGAATCCCAAATAATGCTCTTTCAAATTCCAACATCCTATCGCCCAGATATCCCAAATAAAGTTCTTCCGGCAGCCAAACATTATCATTTCGCATATTTACATTATATCCTAACATATCTGCTTCAAAAGATATAGGTATGTGTGTAACTTCCTTTTGCAGGTCAAACATTTTTATGTGGAACTCTGTCTAAGTGGCATACCAGGTTACATCGCTAATAAGGGACATCAAACTCATAAGAAAGCCAAGGATCCGGTCTCCAGCTCATCTCGACCAGTAAATTCTGAACTGTCAAAATCTCTCAAAATGTTTAATCAAGTTGTGACTTAGAAGACGTTTTGAATCTCAAAATCTCTGGTCCTTACAGTATCGTCATAACACGATACTGGGGCAATCCCTGCAAGCATAATTCATTTCAATTTATCATTCCAGAATTACATATGGCCTGATCCTCATTGAGCTCGAGGTTGTAAGCGATTCAAAAGAAATAATTCGGACATAACCTCATAGCTCATTGTATTCAAAACTTCATATGCCTTCTTTGCAATACGTGCCTAAAGTCTGGGCAAAATTGGTCATAGAGTCAATTTCTGTGCCCATAGACTTTTTATCATCTTCGGTCAAAGAGAGGCAACTGTTGACGATCAATTTTGGCCCTCCCTTTTTTCTAATTAACTTATTACGCTTCTTGATCAACAGTGACATATTAAAGTATTTTTAAAATTATTATTTTTCTAAAAATAAAAATATAATATATAATAAGTAATAATAGCAATAATACTAGTTGTTAATATCAATCATATGCATATAATTATATAGTAGTAATTTAATTTAAGTAATTATAATTATATCACCCTATTATTTTAATCAGTTAACCAATCAGCCTTTGTAATATATATATATATATATATATATATATATATATATATATATATATATATATATATATATATATATATATATATATATATATATATATATATATATATATATATATATAGTAATAAGGTGTTTTAATTATTTTAATAATATGAAATTAGCATATCAATATACATACATATAAGAAGAAGTTTAATTAATTTAATTATGATAAAAGGGGTTAAGATTTAATTATGTTATACTTGCAATTGATGAATTTTAATTAAAATGTCTATGGATTAATTTCATATTTCTATCCTTCTCTTTCAAAAAACCAAAAAAACAAATGGCCCAAAAATGTCTTTGACCCGTCCAAGCCCAAAACAATTGCGGCGACCCTCCTTACTTGGCAATCCATGCCTTATCTCCTCTATAAATCACGCTTCACCACGTCAGCGTCTCAAAGCCCCTCACAAAACAAACACACTCCACATGGACCGTTGATCACATTTATGAACAATCCAGATTAATTGTGCCTTTCCCTTTTAAATTTAATCCCGTCCATTTTGATCTCAATCACTGGATCAAAATAGTCTAGCAACTCATGTTTTATCTCCCTTTATTGGTTTCCTTTTATTTTAGGGCTAAAATCCAGAGCCGTCGATCTAGTTGATCCAACGGCACATATTCTTTCCCTCACAATAAACATACACAGACTCCCCTAAACTCTATTCACTTCTTTCATACCAGCCAACCCCATTTCCACATTCTCTTATTTCTCTCTCACCCTCTCTTCTCTGAAACTTCCCCGAAGATTTTTTATCATCCTTTTCCTTTGATTTCGTCATGGGTTTTCATCAGTGTTCATTATTGTTCTTTGTTCTCTATTGGTTTTGAATCTGAGAGAATTCAAATCTCAAATCCTAAGCCCCGATTCTTTGGGCTATAAATACCGGCCTCAGTGCCTTCACCTAACAACGAACAAGTAGAAGCAAATGCAACTACACTAAAGTATAAATGTCACGACCCAAATCCCAACTTGTCGTGATGGCGCCTATCACATTACTAGACAAGTCGAAAATTACATAAGAACTAGGCATTTGAATTACAAACATGATTTTTAACAAGTTCAACCATGGAAAATCTCATAAGTAACTGATAAAAACAACTGAAACTCAATGACAACAAATCCCAAAATCCTGGTGTCACCGAGTACATGAGCTATTAATATCAACATAGTCTAAAACTCTAGTACATCTGTCTAAAAAAATAGAACAGACTGAAATAAAATGATAGGAAGGAGAGTCAAGGTATGTGGGCATCATAACAGCTATCTCGAAGTCTTCGAGCATGTGCTAACACCAGATCTAGCAATCACCGCATCCAGACGTACCTGGATCTGCACACGAAGTGCAGAGTGTAGTATGAGTACAATCGACCAAGTGTACTTAATAAGTAATAGGATTAACCTTAGGCTGAAAGCAGTGACGAGCTCAGAAAGATACAGTCTAAATCAAATAGTGACAACACAGACATAACAAGGCAATGATAGGAATAACTCAGAGAACTTCCATATTCAGCTCGTACACAGTACAAAAACTTAGGCATGCTTTCAAGTTCAACAATTTAAGCCCAACTCTGATAAGATACGCCAAGTACAACTAGCATGAGGAATGTTACATCTCTATGCCTACAAGTCAAATTTGCGCATCAAATATAATGCATCATAGTGATACTCCTCGGTACTCACACTCTCAGAGTTACTCAACCTGTCTGTCTTAAACTCCCACTCATCACACACAATCACTCAGCACTTTATGGTACCTGTGCTCCTTACTGGTGTCAGATTCTAGAGGGGGCAGATCCTGCCTAAGCGTTAATATAAAGCCAATATGGCCTACTGCGGCATGCAGCCCGATCCTATAATAATAGATAAGACGATAAGGCCTGTTGCAACGTGCAGTCCGATCCCATAAGTATCACTCACAATCCAGCTCTCAGGCCCCAACTTAGTCATCAATATATCTAGTCTCACGGGCTCATAAATCTCATACCACTCAGCCCGAATAATGATAACATGATGTAACAATAAATGATAACAGATACTAAGATTTGGTATGCAAATGAATAAATATGACTGAGTACATAATTGCAACTTAAGCAAATAATTCAACAACAATAATGACCTTAGTGGGTTCCGAAAGAATAACCACATAGCCTAGATATGATTTCTAGCATGGATCACAACTCAATTACTCTAATATGTAGGAATTACACGGATAGAACAAGACTAGATAACTACACTGTACCGCATAATAAACCGAGTCATAATTACCACAGTGCATGCCCGCACGCCCGTCACCTAGCATGTATGCACCCCAACACCAATCATATCCCAGGTATTCTAGCGATTCATCCCTCAATACCAAGTTTAGAAGTGTTACCTACCTCAAAGTGCACAACTCAATGCTCCAACAAATCGTTACCTCATGAATCGGCCTTCAAATGATTCAAATATAGTCACAGACAACTTAATATAATCAATACAAGCTATAGGAATTGATTCCATACGATAAAGCTCAGTTCTTTAACCAAATTCGAAACGTCAACTCTAGGCCCATGCCTTAGAACCCAACAAAACTCACAAAATCCAAACACTTAGTCAGTAGCGATTCCATCCATACCAAAATCATCCAATTCCTACCACAAATCGACCCTCAAACCCCCAATTCTTATTCTCCAATCCTTGATCCAAAATCCCTCAAATTTCACCTTAAAAACACATAATCTAGGTGGAGAATCAATGGGTATTCAATATTATTGGACAAAAGCGATCAAAATAGTTTACCTCTTGTTTTGTAGTGATATCCCTCACAAAAATCGCCCATAGCCAAGCTCCCCAAGTCATAATATGAAATAATACTCTAACTCTCGTTTTGAAACTTTAATAGTTTGTCCAGTTGCCCTTCTTCACGAACGCGGAAATTGCCTCGCGTTCGTGAGGCATAAAAAATCCTCAACTGCCAATTCCTCTTACGCGAATGCCAGATCTCCCTCACGAACGCGACGACCACTGATCCAATGCATATGCGAACACGACCCTTATCCCACGAAGGGGAAGGCTTACATGTCTGGTGCCTAACTGGCCTCGTCCTTCTATGGGAACACGAGTCCCCTCTCATGATCATGATGCACATACCCAGTAGACCTTCACGAACGCGTCCACCTTCTCGCGAACACGATGAACAAAATTCACTAGTCACCCAAATACACTTTGCGAACACGAGACCTCCCTCGCGTACACGTATAAGGAAACTAGATACAACCATTTCAACAGTCCAACAAATCTACAAATGAGCCAAATATGATCCGAATCACACTTGAGGTCCCTCGGACCCCATCCAAACATACCAACACATCCTAAAACATCATACGAACTTAGTCTAAGCCTCAAATCAGATCAAATAACATCGAAATCACGAATCGCACCCCAATTCAAGCCTAATGAACTATTAAACTTCCAACTTCTAAAACAATGCCAAAACACACCAAACCAACTCTGATTGACCTCAAATTTTGCACACAAGTCATAAATGACAATGGACCTATTCAAACTCCTGAAGCCAAAATCCGAGCCCGGTATCAACAAAGCCAACTCTTGGTCAAACTTCTCATCTTTTCAAACCTTCAATTTTCCAACCTTCACCAATTCAAGCCAAAATGTCTTATGGACCTCCAAATCAATATCCGGGCATAATCCTAAGTCCAACTCCATTTCGGAGTCGTATACTCATAAGTTAACATCCGGTCGACTCTTTCAACTTAAGCTTCCAACCTTGGGACTAAGTTTCCCAATTCACTCTGAAACATACCCAAAACCAAAACAACCACCCCGGTAAGTCACATAACTGAACATAGAATAAGCAATAAATGGGAAAACGAGGCTACAATGTTGTTACATTCTCCTCCTCTTAAACAAATGTTCGTCCTCGAACGGGTCTAGAATCATACTTGGAGTCTCAAATAGGTGAGGATAGCTGCTTCGCATCTCCCCTTCGGTCTCCCGAGTAGCCTCCTTGACCGACTGACCTTTCCACTGAACTTTCACCGAGGCTGTATTCTTTGATCTCAATTTTTAAACCTGCCGATCCAAAATGGCCACCGGCTCCACATCATAAGTCAAATCTCCATCTAAATGAATCATGTTGAAGTCCAAAACATGTCAGGAATCATCATAATACTTCTAGAGCACGAAAACATGAAACACTGGGTGGAAACTCGATAGACTAAGTGGCAATGCAAGCTTGTGGGCCACCTCTCTAATCCTCTCAAGCACGTCAAAAGGGCCAATATACCAAGGGCTCAACTTGCCCTTCTTCCCGAACCTCATCACACCATTCATGGCCAATACTCTGAGAAATACCTTCGCTCCCACCATATATGCAACATCACGTACCTTCCAATCAGCGTAACTCTTCTTCCTAGACTGTGCCGTGCGAAGATGATCCTGGATCAACTTGACCTTTTTCATGGCATCCTGAACCAGATCTGTGCCCAACAACCTAGCCTCCCCCGGCTTAAACCATCCAACTAGAGATTGACACCACCTCCTATTTAAGGAATCATAAGGAGCCATCTGAATACTCAATTTGTAGCTGTTGTTGTAGGCAAAATCTGCAAGCGGTAGAAACAGATCCTAAGAACCCCCCAAATTCATAACACAAGCGCGTAGCATATCCTCCAATATCTGAATGGTATGCTCGGATTGTCCATCCATCTAAGGGTGGATGTTGTACTCAACTCAACTCGAGTGCCTAACTCTCACTGCACTGCTCTCCAAAACTACGACGTGAACTACGTGAACCCATCAGAAAATAATGGACATTGACACACCGTGAAGATGATTAATCTAACGGATGTAGATCTCAGCCAATCACTCCGAAGAATAGGTAGTCACCACTGGAATAAAATGTGCGAACTTAGTGACAATCACCAAATAGCATCAAATTACTTCAAAGGCCGTAGGAATCCAACAACAAAGTCCATGTTGATATGCTCCTATTTCCACTCAGGAATCTTAAGCCTCTGAAGCAAATCACCTGCCCTCTGATGCTCGTACATCACTTGCTGACAGTTCAATCACCGAGCTACAAACTCCACTATATCTTTCTTCAATCTTCTCCACCAATAGTGCTGCCGCAAGTCCTGATAGATCTTTGCGGCACTCGGATGAATGGAATATTGCAAACAGTAGGCTTCCTCAAGAATCAACTCACATAACCCATCCATATTGGGTACACAAATCCGACCCTGCACCCGCAACACTCCATAATTTCCTATAGAAACCTCCTTCGCATCACCGTACTGAACCGTGTCCTTAAGGACAAGCAAATGGGGGTCATCATACTGACGCCCTCTGATGCGATTGATGGTAGGCTATAATTGCATATTTTAGTCGCTTATTGCATTTCACTTCAGTTTATTCATATTTGAGCTTCAGTTGGTAGTGTTTTGCACTTATTGTGTGTTTTATGCCTCGTAGGAGTGACTTAGAGCTATGTAGATGTTATGGAGCTAATTCGAGCTATTTGGAGCTTTGAAAGTCTGAGTAAAGGCCCAAGGGATTAAGACGGGAACGTTTTCGGGGGTCGAGGATCAACTCTGGATGTCAAATAATGAGAAAACAAAATTACTATGAGAAAATTACGCTACCGCCCCGCGCCATGCGTAGTGGGGCATGGGGCGTAAGTGCAAAATTCCTGCAAAGTGAAAAAATTAACTCTCTAGATTTCTCCACAAATACCCCATATGGCACGTCGCCCCATGCGCGCCTGTGCAATTTTTATAGAGTGAAAATCCTATTTCGGCTAAGAGAAGGTGATATCGTTTGGGCCAAACCCTATTTGGTATAAATACATGAAAAAACATTATTTTCTAGACTTTTGACACATATTCGACCTAAGGATGCTAAGGAGGAGTTGGAAGAACACGAGTACAAGGATTTCATCATTCCTTCCTCACTTAAGACACGAGTTTGGATTGAATTTATGTTTTCCATTACTTTAACTTTATTTGTGATGAATTTCTCCATATCTATGGAGTAGTTCTCTTTAGGGTTTGATGGATTTGGTGTATTGATGATTGTTTGTGGATTATGACTCTAGTTTTATGTATTGAAGCCTTGTTGGATGACTTAATTGTTGCATCTATACTCACTAGTTCATGTAATTGAGAGAGGCATAACTTGTGATATTTTTGCATTATATTGTTAATTGAGTTCATAGATTCTTCTTATTAATTGAAAAAGGCTAGTTGAATCATTGATTAAACCTAGTTAGGAGAATAATTGAAAGAGGTTTTCCTAAAGACCAATTCACTGTGCATTGTTACATATCTTCACGTGCTTAAATTGGTTCATCTTGTAAGGTTAAGACTTAATCGAGAAAGGAGTTTTGCCAAACGTTTGAACTGATAATTGAGTGAATTTGAGAGACTCACTTAAACATTAGAAGTGAATTATCTAGAGTTAAATCCCAAACAATTATCTTGCACCTATATTATCAACCCCTATTTTTTCCAATTGATAACTTCCTTGCTTATCTTTGTTTCAATTGTCATTAGTCAATAGCTTTAGACTCTTAGTTAATTTTAGTCATATAAATCTCAAGTGTTGATCATCTTGGATAGCAATCAAGCTAGAAACTACAGACTACTATTTAAATCCAATCCTTGTGGATACGATATTATACTATACTATATTTGATTAGTGAGCAGAATTCAAGTGTGTGTTTTGCGCTCTTCAGTGATCATATAAAGAAGACCAAGAAACCGCACAAGCTAGAACCCGACTAGGCTCCAAAACGTCTAGCCTCACGAACTAATTGGCCAATGCCTGAACACTGATGCAAGTGGTCTCTCACTAACAGGAATATATCCAAGGCTACCCATACTCACCGACTTTCTACTCAAAGCATCGGCCACCACATTGGCCTTCCCGGGATGATACAAAATGGTAATATCATAGTCTTTTAATAGCTCCAACCATCTTTGTAGCCTCAAATTTAGATCCTTTTGCTTGAACAAGTGTTGTAGATTCGGATTGTCTGTAAATACCTCACAAGACATGCCTTAGAGATAATGCCTCCAAATCTTCAATGCATGGACAATGGCTGCCAACTCTAACTCATGAACATGGTAGTTCTTCGCTTTAACTGGCGTGAAGCATAAGCAATCACTCTACCCTCCTACATCTAGACACACCCAATACCAATCTGTGAAGCATCATAATACACTATATAATGAACCCGATGCTGAAGGCAAAACTAGAATTGGAGTTGTGGTCAAGGCAGTCGTGAGCTCCTGAAAGCTCTCTTCACACTCATCAGATAACCTGAATGGGTCCCCTTTCTGGGTCAACCTATTTAAAGGTGGAGAAATGGACTAGAAACCCTCCACGAACAGACGATAATATCTGGTGAAGCCAAAAAAACTCTGAATCTCGGTAGCTGAAGACGGTCTGGGCTAACTCTGAACTACCTCAATCTTCTTCGGATCTACCTTATCCCTTCACTGGACATCACGTGCCCCAATAACCCAACAGAACCAAGCCAAAACTTACACTTGGAGAATTAGCATAAAGCTTCTCCTCCCTTAGCGTCTATGTACAATCCTCAGATGATGCACATGCTCCTCCTGGCTACGCGAGTACGTCACGATATCATCAATAAATACTATGACAAACGAATCAAAATATGTCTGGAATAAACTGTTGATAAGATGCATGAATGCTGCTGGGGCATTAGTCATGCCGCAAGAAATCACAAGGAACTCGTTGTTACACCCCACATTTTCGTACATAAAAGAGCATCATAAGCAAACTAATGTAAGACCAAAAATGAGATCATCTTTGGAAGTATATAAAGTAGTTATCATGATACCTCAAATTTTACAAATATTGAGGATCATGAACAACAAGTACAAAGAGGGTTGGAAGGTTCAAAAGTTAAGGAATTTAAGAAAATAATGTTCCGTCAAAAGTCGACAAGTTGTGAATGTTATAACCCGTACCCTTGGGGTGATACTAGGGTTCTTAACATGATAAGGAGGTTATTTTAGGAGTTATGTTAGTCGTATGATAGTCGTGTGATAGGTTTTGAGTTCACCCGAGTTGTGGAGCAAAAGTCGATGAAAGTCATCACAATTTACATTCATAAGTTTTACTGAAATTTTGGTCAAATATAGCTGCGATTTTCTCCCAATATACTTAGTGTTACTGGGTGTTCCACCCATCAAGGTAAAGATCTATGAGTCTATTTGCTAACGCATTAAACCCTTTGTCAATACGATATCGGAATAGAGAGATATATGCGTTTTTATGACTGCGGAGACTGCTAGGTGACAAGTAGGTGTGTCACCTACTTGCTTAAATGAGAGGATTATATATGTCCAAAAATAGGCCAGTTCGGGTCTTCCAAAGAGACCTTTTAAAGGAATATTTAGTTCATATATTACACTGATAATAGGGCATAACAACATGACCTAAATCTCTGCAAAAATCCTCCCAAACATTACACACAAACCCTAATTGAATTTCTCTCCTTTTCAAGTTCTAGTTGGAGGAAAAACCTAGAGTTTGAAGAACCATGATAGGAGCTGAGTTATTCAGCAAATAAAGTAAGTTTACTACTCTCTTTCATTCATTTTTTCTGCTGGAGATGTATGGAAAGTCTTTCTATAATTTTAAGAACTCACGGGATGGTGATCGGAAGCCGTGAGTTCAAGTTATTCACTTGTAGCGGACTATTTTATAGACTGTTTCGCGTTGCTATTGTATAGCTTGTTTTGCTAATGTTTTATGAAGTTTTGGAGGAGAAAGGGCTTGAGAAACACCACATAAATGCAAGGTGGTGGGCTGGTCGTTCGTCGTAACATTTTCGGGTTGTTTGACACTACTATGGTGGTCGTTTTGTGTATGAAGAGATTGAGGTGTGTTGGGCATTTTTGTAGTATTTTGTGGTGTATATAAGGCTAGAAAATAATTTATATATGTTGTTATTGTTTTTTTCCGGTGTTGTTGGTGTAATCTTGAATTTGGAGGAAGTAAGGATTATAGGGTAGATGCTGCCCGTTTTAATAGAAAATAAGCTTGTCGTTCATTGTGCGATAGTTGTACCTTTCGTAAATTAATGATATTATTATTATCATGGTTGTAGATTAAGCTGCAAAGAAGCGAGTTCAACTTGGTGATTGGAAAGATTGTGATAAGGTATGTCAAGGCTAAACCGTTTCTTCATTTTTCGCATGATCCCGTAACTACATGAGTTTGATAACGAGACATAAAGAGAATTTTCTATTCCTCAACTTATGTACATTATCCTAGTCTCATAAGTTACAGTATTCTCCCTTATAGGGACTTTATATTCAGTTAACTATTGTTTTCTTCCAGTCAAGAGAGCAGGGTGTATGTGTGTGTGTGTGTGTGTATCTATATATATATATAATAGTATTTTCACCACCATAGAACTATAATCGATGGGCACGCTCCTATTGGGAAACCTTAGATCAGATGGTAAGATATATACCGAGCCTACTGTGGCCGAGCGCCTATGAGCGAGCCCAGAATGTTTGAGATACAGAGCCTAGTATGGCTGAGCGCCTATGAGCGAGCCTACTACGGCAGAGCAGTTACACTTTCCGTGCCTTATACGGCCGGACAACTGTTTTACTTGCTATATTGAGAGTGTTGAGTCAGTATCAGCAGGTAAGTATATCTCCAGATCATCTTTGACTCCTAGTTACATTCAATTATTATATTATCAGTTTAGTTTCAGCTTTCAGTTATTCTATTGCCATACATACTCGGTACATTATTTCGTACTGATGTCCCATTCTTAGGGACGCTGAATTTCATGCATGCAGGTTCGGATAGGAAACTTGGTAGACCTCCTCCGTAGGTGCTGTCCGTGATCAGCTTGATCGGTAAGTTCCATGTCCTTCAGAGTTGTCGGGTCTAGGGTTTTGAAATAAATATTGTGTATATATGTATATACATTATAGGTAGGTTGGGGCCCTATTCCGACTATAGTACATCCATCAATAGAGGTTTGTAGACATATTTTGTCGGTTAGTGCAGTATGTTAGGCTTGTAGGCCTTGTATATACATTTTTGTTGGTTTGTTAGCTATAGTAGTTATGACGGCCTTGTCAATGCAGCTTTATATTGATGTTCAGTTAGAGCTAGTTTCCGTTCAGTTTTATATTTTATTTCACAAATTGTCTTGCAATGTGGCCGTATGGCCAATGTATGACATTGTATGTTCAGAGTCCCTTGGTCTCAAGTTGGTACGCTAGGTTAAGTGAGGCACCGGGTGCCGGTCTCGCCCTCAGGTTTGGGGCGTGATAAACTTGGTATTAGAGCAGTTCTAACCTAGGGAGTCTACAAGCTGTGTCTAGTAGGGTCTTGTTTATAGATGTGTTGTGAACCACATTTTATAAGCAAGCAACTATAGGGCATTTGGGAGTTGGTTACCCTTCTTTCAAATCTAAATCGTGCTATAGAACTGAGTTATAGGAAATTTGAGTTAAACTTACATGTTGGTGTTTTCATACACAGATGACAGTGACTAGGAAGACTACAGCTAGCCAGAGGAGAGATACAGCAGTAGGTGAGGGGACCAGTAGGGTACCTCCAGTAGATGGGGCAAGGGCAAGACCCCTACTCAGCCATTACCGGCTCCTCCACAACCTGAGGATATTCCTAGGGATATCGCACCTTCATTTCCCCTTCGCTTATATCAGATCAGGACTTGAGAGTGTGGTGCATTTGTTGACACAGTTGGTAGCTACCCAGTAACATGCTAGGGCATCAGCTAGTACAGGATCTTCTGAGGGGTCTGGGAGTTCAAGGGTCCAAGAGTTTATTGCCTTGAGTCCCCCAGAGTTCACGAGGACAGATCAGAGGGAGGACCCGCAGGATTTTATAGATCAGCTTCACAGGATGTTTCGGGTTATGCATGCCACGGAGAAAGAAGCAATTGAGCTAGCAGTTTTTCGACTATGAGATATAGCCGTCCTTTGGTACGAGAGATGGGAGAGGTCCAGGGGACATGATGCACCTCCAGCTATTATGGAGAATTTTTTAGATACCTTCCTCGAGCAGTACTTATCGCGGGAGATTTGACAGGCTCGAGTCCATCAGTTTCTAGCCCTCAAGCAGGGCAATATGAGTGTCTGAGAGTACAGTCTCCGTTTTAACTCATTGGCTAGATATGCTCCATCCATAGTTGCTACTATACGGGACAGGATCCACAAGTTTATCATAAGGTTGGCCTCGGAGTTGACCGAGGCATGTGTCATTGCTTCATTGCAGGATAATATGGATATCTCCCGGATTCAAGCATCCGCCCATAATACAGAAAGGGTAGGCATCGGCAACAGGGTACAGAGATGACTGAGCAAGGGCAACGTAAGAGGATGATATTTGCCAGGTCTCCAAAGCAGTTTCAAGGTAGTTATAGGCCATAGTACTTCGGACGGCCACCTAGGCCTTCGGTGCCTTAGTTACAGGGTTACAGGTATATACTTTAGTCAGGACTAGGTGAGAGCTCACAGGCTACGGGTTTGCAGCGAAATCGAGGTTTAGGGAAGACATGGTCATTCTTGCCGCGATGTGATAACTGTGGTAGAGGACACTTGGGCCAATACCGAGTAGGTTTCGATTCTTGTTATACATGTGGGCGACTGGGGCATATGATGTGAGATTGCCCAAATAGAGATTCTAGGGGTATGGCACAACCAACGAGTTCAGCAACAGGATCATCTATGTATGTGCATCCTTCAGGGCACGAATCTCAATTTTTGGCTGGTAGAGGTCGAGCCAAAGATACATGTTCCAGTTCAGGTGGTAATTAAAACCGTATCTATGATTTAGCGGGTTGACAGGACCAGGAGTCTTCACCGGACCTTGTGATAGGTATATTGACCATTTTCTCTCACGATTCTTATGCCTTGATAGATCCAGGATCTACTTTATCGTTATTGCCCCATTTGTCACGGGGAAGCTTGGTATAGTGCTTGAAATACTAAGTGATCCTTTTGCGGTATCAACACCAATCGGAGAATTGATTATTGCTAGACGGGTTTATCGAGGTTGTACCGTGACAATTTGTTGTCACCAGACCTCAGCCAACCTAGTTGCGCTAGAGATGATGGATTTTGATGCTATCATGGGCATGGACTAATTGGCAGCTTGTTATGCCACAGTTGATTGCCGAGCAAAGGCAGCCAAATTTCATTTTTCGGGTGAGCCAGTCCTTGAATGGGTAGGTAATACAGCGACACCCAAAGGTAGGTTTATTTCCTATCTGAAGGCGAGGAAAATAATCACAAAAAGGTGCATTTATCATATTGTGCGAGTTAGAGATGCAGATGCTGAGATACCTACACTTTAATCTATTACGGCAGTCAGAGAGTACGCAGATGTGTTTCTAGATGAGCTTCCAGGTATTCCTCCATAGCGAGAGATTGATTTTAGCATCAATTGCTTCCGGGAACACAACCAATATCCATCCCTCCGTATAGGATGGCACTTTCCAAATTGAAGGAGTTGAAGGAGCAGTTAAAAGATTAGCTGGAGAAAGGTTGCATCAGGCCTAGTACCTCACCTTGGGGTGCGCTCGTACTAATTATGCGGAAGAAAGACGGCTCACTGAAGATGTGTATCGATTATAGGTAGATGAACAAGGTAACTATTAAGAATAAGTATTGAATCGATGACTTGTTTGATCAGTTGCATGGGGCTAGATGCTTTTCAAAGATAGATTTAAGGTTAGGGTACCACCAGGTCAGAGTTCGAGAGAAAGATATTCTGAAGAAAGCCTTTAGAACCCGATTGGCCACTTCGAGTTCCATGTCTTGTCCTTCGGGTTGACAAATGCACCCTACGTATTTATGGACTTGATGAATAGGTTCATTTTTAGATCTGTTTGTGATAGTATTTATTGATGATATTCTGTTTATTCACGTTCATAGGAGGAGCATGCGGACCACCTACGAGCGGTACTTCAAACCCTCTGTGATCATAAGTTGTATGTTAAGTTTTCTAAATGTGAGTTCTGGTTGAAGTCTTTAGCATTCTTGGGGAACACTCAAAAGATTGAGTATCCGATGAAGGTATAAAGGTGGACACTCAGAAGATTGAGTCCGTGAAATCCTGGCCCACACCTACCACTCCGACAGAGGTTCGCAGCTTTCTAGGCTTAGCAGGATACTACTGTATGTTCATAGAGGTTTTTTCTTCCCTTTCGGCACCATTGATGAAGCTCACGTAGAAAGCAGCTATGTTTCAGTGGACAGAGGCTTGCGAGCGGAGTTTCCAAGACCTTAAGAACAGGTTGACCTCAGTACCAGTTCTAACATTTCCTGAGGGTCTAGAGGGTTATGCCGTGTATTCTGATGCCTCAAGTGTCGGGTTAGGATGTGTCCTGATGCAACATGGGAAGGTAATTGCGTATGCTTCAAGGTAGTTGAGGAAGCATGAGAGGAATTATTCGACCCATGACCTCGAGTTAGCTGCGGTTGTCCTTGCACTTAAGATATGGCGATATTATTTATGTGGTGTTCATGTTGATGTATTTATAGATCATAAAAGCCTGCAATATATCTTCAAGCAAAAAAAGTTGAATTTGCGACATAGGCGATGACTAGAGTTATTGAAAGATTATGATGTTAACATTCTCTACCATCAAGGGAAAGCTAATGCTGTAGCAGATGCCTTAAGTCGCCGATCTATGGGTAGCTTAGCACATGTAGAGGTTGAGAAAAGAGAATTAGCTAGAGAGATTCATCACTTGGCTTGTTTGGGGCTTCGGTTAGAAAATTCTGACGATGGTGGAGTTGTACTCCAAAATACTGCAAAATCATCTCTCATAGTTGAAGTAAAGGAAAGGCAGAATGAGGACCCAAAGTTGGTCGAGTTGAGAGAGCGAGTTCCGCAGCAGAAAAAGCCGTTGTTAGAGCTCAAGGAAGATAGGGTTCATAGATACAGGGGTCGTCTGTGTGTCCCAGATGTAGCAAGGCTACAAGACAGGATTATGATAGAGGCACATTATTCGTGGTAATCCATTCATCCTAGGTTGACGAAGATGTATCATGACACTACGGATGTGTACTGGTGGAACGATATGAAGATGAACATTGCTAAGTATGTTGCCCAGTGTCCTAGTTGCCAGTAGATGGAGGTAGAGCACCAGAAGCTCGGAGGGCTAATGCAGACTATTGAGATCTCAACGTGGAAATAGGAGGCATTAAACATGGACTTCGTCACGGTTTTGCCTCGTTCTCATCATAAGTCCAATTCTATATGGGTGATAGTCGATAGGCTCATGAAATCAACCCATTTCCTACCGGTCAGATCTATATATACAACCAAAGATTATGCGAAGTTATATATTAAAGAGATAGTGCGGCTACACGGAGTACCAATATCTATTATAGCTCATTTCTGGAGGTCATTCTAGAAAGGTCTAGGGAATAAGGTGAATCTCAGTACAGCTTTTCAGGCATAGACTGATGGACAAGCCGAGCGCACAATTCAGACGCTCGCGTATATGTTCAAGCATGTGTGTTGGATTTTAAAAGAAGTAGGGATGAACATCTACCTCTTATCAAGTTCGCAAATAATAACAGTTAACCACTCCAATATCCAGATGGCTCCATACGAGGCTTTGTATGGGCGTAAGTGCAGATCTCCTATAGCGTGGTTTGGTGTTGGAGAATCTAGGTTACATGGGCTAGACTTGATTCAGCAGGCCATAGAGAAGGTAAAGCTTATCCAGGAGCGACTGTTGACAGCCCAAAGTCATCAGAAATCATATTCTGACGTGTGGCGACGAGACTTAGCGTTCAGGGTTGATGTCAGGGTATTCTTAAAGGTATCTCCTATGAAGGGTGTGATGAGGTTTGCAAAGAAAGGCAAGATTAGCCCACAGTATATTGGGCCTTATAGGATTATTTGGAGAGTGGGCCAAGTAGATTATGAGTTAGATTTGCCCTCGGAATTGGAGTCTCTCCATCCTGTTTTTCACGTATCTATGCTACGGAAGTGCATTGGCGATCATACCCGAGTAGTGCCCACTGATGATGTACATATCTTGAGGACTTATCATACGAGGAAGTTCCAGTTTCCATCCTATATCGACAAATCCGCATGCTACGAAATAAGGAGGTAGCCTCCGTGAAAGTTTTATGGAGAAGCAAGAACATGGAAGGGATGACGTGGGAAGCGGAGGAAGAAATGAAGTCTAAATATCCCCACCTATTTCATACTGAAGATATGGCTCGAGATGGGATACTTCAGCACAACTCTGTCGGCCTAATTTGAGGGTTAACTCTCTAGAATTCACAGTTACAGAGTGGTATGCTGGGGCCAAATATGGCACCGAGTGCCGGCCACGCCTCCCCAGGTTTTGGGCGTGACTAATGTGGTATCAGTTTCTGTCTTATGGAGTCCACGATTCGTGTCTAGTAGAGTCTTGTTTTTGGGTCTATTGTACACCACACTTATAAGAAGGAGGTTATAAAGCATTTAGGATTGTCACTCTTTCTTTTTACTCCAGATCGTGTGGTAGAGCTCAAATGTAAGAATTCAAACTCCTAAATTCTATTTTATTCGTAATACATTGATACCTATCCAGATAGACAGTTGGTAAGAGATTAAATGTGGCTATGGAAGAGTTGAGCCAGAGGAACTCGAATTTGCATCATGGTTATGCTAAATAAATGTGGGGTTTTCAGCAGATCGTATGTGTACTAAGACGTGTAAGCTTCTTGATAAGGAGCCTTAAGGCATGACCCATATGGTAAAAAGCAATAAGAGAACAGAAGGTAGGTACAACTTTAAACAAGTAAAAGAAGCTAGGTGAAGAAGGGTACGAGTGTCATGACCCAAAATCCCAACCATGATCGTGATGGCGCCTCTCATGAAGACAAGGCCAGCCAATTAAAATTAAACTTGATTCAAACAGTTAAACAATACGAAAATAATATAAGCACGATTTAATAACGGTAATTTGCGGAAGAATATAGTGAACCATACCGACTACAGCCCGAACCGGGGTGTCACAAAGTCATGAGCAACTAATGAAAGTCCTAATACTAAGATTGCTATTACAATATCTTTGGCACAATTGTTTGAAGATACTGGAAATAACAAGATAAAAGAGATACGGGGCTGCAGACGCCAACAGCTACCTCGTAATCTCTGAATCACCGCCCTGACAGTAGTAGTCAATATCTCGGAGCGGAACCGGTAACGCCTGAATCTGCACACATGGTGCAGGGAGTAATGTGAGTACTTCCAACTCAGTGAGTAATACATATAAATAATGACTGAAAGTAAGAAAACACATAAGTCATAAAGCAATTCACAACGAAACAGTGAAAGCACGTAAATATTATAAGCAAATAACGTGAAGTAAATGGAAACAACATCAACACAACAAAATGCAATGCACAACATGACTCTCATGGCGGCGTGCCACCCGATCCCTAGGTACCCGGCGCTCACTGTGGGGTGTTCAATAGGAGAATTACAGTCCTCCAGAAAGAGAGGTGGATTTGACCAAGAGTCACCTCGTACCTCTTACAGAAGGCGATGATGACCGGGTCCAAGGGGCCCAACGTGAAGGAATAAGTGTTAATACTTAAAAACCCCTCCATGTGGGTAGTAATCACTTCCTCAGGCGTGGGCACCACCACATGTTTATCAACCAAGTTGCAATCCTCTTTGGCCTTGAAATTAGCACTGGCCAAGCACCCACCAGGAACAAACACTTCAGGGTGAGGTTCCGCCGCTGTTTCCTCGCCGGCTGGCCATGATAAAGAGGTGTTTTTTTTTGTGGAACTGTCTTAGAAATTTTCACCATTTTTTCTGAATAAAAATGAAGAAGAGGAATTTATACACTAATATTTTGGAATAAAGACGAGTGAAGATTCTTGCAAAAACCTGGAAAAACAAATCGGGTACAAGTGTTAGAGAATGCAAAGATTTTTTAAAACAGAACAAGAGTAAAAGAGGTTTAAACATAAAGTTTGTCAAGTTCAAAGTCTGTAGCAGCTGACCAGCAACTGGCGAACATTTAATGCCATTAAGATGTGACTGACGAGACATTTCGTATATTTTTGTCATTTCTGAAGCGAAGTATCGAGATTAGGATTAGGGGCTCATATCATTTCTCATCGTTTACACTCGAAAAAACGAGGGTACTATCTGCATACGGCCGAAACCGAGCTCATCTATTGCATGACGGATCGGAACCGAGCTCATCTATTCCATCGAACCTAGGTACGAGGTTAGAACATGTGCCTTTAAAGATTATCGAGTCCGTGACCCGGGAACTGGCTCCGACTCCGAATTAGCTCGAGAGAACATCATCAAACCAAAATAACGAAAGACTGAAATATCCGTAACCGGTAGCGCATCACGGGGGGAATCTCGGCACGTATCAATGAAACCTCTTAATTAGCAAATCATGAGATTTTTTACCTTACATAGAGTTGTACCTAAAGTAGGACTCGCCTACTATATAAAGGGGGTCATATTATTTGTCAAGGAGGGTAACACGCATCCCAAAAGTATTATAGTAGTATCTTTTTACAAGCTACTGCTCTTCTGTGTTTGACATTATTTGGATCATATTCAGTTCGAGTGAGGTCTATTTCTCAAGGCTATAACTGTCCAAGTCACACGGTTTGAATTTACTTTATTATTATTTGCTTTACTTATAGTTCAATCTATCGCTTTGTTTCAAATTAATCCACGTATCCTTAAAACCATTTATAAATTCAATTGTTATCCGATTTTAAGGGTAAACAGTGACCAAAACGAATGTTACAAGCTTACTTTAGTCGCATTTTTGTGTTTGTTCATCCCTAGAAATTCAGTAATTATGAGGCTACGCATAAATATGTATTAAAAAATCCAGGAATCATAAAATCTAAATGTTTTACAGCACAAAGAGCACCATCATTATATTGTCTTGCTTATATGTAAAACTAAAAGATGTGAGCCTCTTCCCCTGTCAAAGATTGACTAACTATAGGATTGATAGACCTGCATTGAAGGTCAATACCAAGTGATTCAGAATTAGCTTAGAATAGAATATGTGCTTTCCTAATCCTTTTCTGCTCAACAAAAGGTTCTCGTGCCCTATTATGACCATGATTAGTATCAGTGGCCCATCTACCTGTTTGGTTGGCACCTAGAAACCTGTACAAGCTAAGTCATCTCTCCTCCTAGGAGTTGGAGTTGGTACCATTTGAAGTTGGTATCATTTGGAGTTGGTTTGATATGATTCAGACGCTTGATTACAATTCTAGAAGTTCATTGTGATTTTCATGCGTTTTGGTGTCTAATTCATGGTTCCGGATGTTATTTTGGAATTTTGATCACGCGAGCGAAATCGTATGATGTTTTTAGACTTGTGTGAATGTTTGGAGTGGAACTCCAAGGGCTCGGGTGAGTTTCATATTGGTCTTGTTAAAATTTTGTGTGCTGGTGTTGGTTTCGTCCTTGCGATGTTTCGGTTGCAAATGCAACAACCACATTTGCAAGGTCATTCTCGATTTTGCAAATCTGTGCTGCTGGGGAAGGGACCTTGAATTTGCAAGGATTGTATCACAATTGCGGATATTGGAGGCTCGCTTTTGTGGCACAAGAGTCGTTTTTGCGACGAGCCGCTGGGAGGAACACCTTCGCATTTGCAAAGTTTATTTTTGCAAATGCGATATTAGCAGGTCTAAATAGGTTCAAATTTGTGATCAAATGTGACGTCTGCAGCTTCCTTATGTCACGCCCCAAACCTGGGGAGGTGTGGCCAGCACCCGGTGCCAACTTTGGCCTAAACGTACTGCTCTGTAATTGTGAACTCTTGAGGGATAACCCTCACTTAGGCCGACAAGGTCCACCTGCGAGCTGACAATATCAATCAAGGTTGATGAGGCCACCATGATTCTACAATCAACAATATAAAACTAATATGTTCACTGGGATGGCAAGGCCACAATACTTATATACAAAATATACATGACTCGTCTACAAGCCTCTATAGATAACTAAATTGTATCATGGTCGGGACAAGACCTCGACCTACCCATCAAACTTGTATATATAAATGGATTGCAAGGTCTAGACCTGGTGAGGAACTGGAGCTTACCAACCAAGCTAATTTTTGACTCTGTCTAGTAGGAAGGTCTATCCAGCTGTCTATCATGACCTGCAGGCATGAAATGCAGCGTCCCCAGCAAAAGGGACGTTAGTACAAATAATGTTTCGAGTATGTAAGGCATAAAAATCAGTATATAAAAGACATGAAAGAAACATGTAGTAAAGGACTCGACCTATAAGTCTGAATAGCTATTTGAATCATGAAACATTTATAATGTCATGCATATGCGTATAAATGTCATATCATGCATAGGTATATACGTACATAACATCATCGAGTCTCTGAGGGCATCCCATCATATCATCTCGGTCTCAGTGGGTGAATCATCAACGTATGCCAGTGAACAGGTGGTGGTGCGTATATAACGTCATAATCTTTCTCCATACCCCATATACATATAATATACGCGTACATATTACCATATTGTCATGGGTCCATATACATGTATAAGTGAATGCAATGCATAATGAAGTAAGTCAATAAGATCTCTCGAAGTGTCATAAGATCAATATGCCTTCGATTAATATCACAAATAAACTTATCAGCTTACGTATTTTCTGAGATCCATGAACAGACTATATGATAATAGGACATATGGGAAATCATGAACATATCCAACCCAAGTACTTCTAAGAATAGAGTCATTTGTGAAAGTTGCGTGTTTGCTCGTTTTGTTGTATCATATGGATCATGCCAAAAGGAAAGAAGGGATATCCTTAGCATACCTTATTCACGAAGTTACAACTGTTGCACAAGTTGTCACACCTCTTACGGGTGGTAATATATATATATTACAAAGGATTGGTATCAATATCGATTTCATATTCTATAGGGAACTTCATTTAGACATTTTATCGAACAATTTATGTGCATAACTTCATAGTGTCTTTTTATAGCTCAAATTCAACATGTTCTAGCAACATGATCTTCATCTTCACTTCCCCTTATCCTCACCATGATATCCATACCTTTACAATTCCATTTGGCATCTTAAAACATGTAAAAACAGCCCACACATCATAGCTCAACTTCAAGATTCATAGTTACTAGTTTGTTCAAGAATCCTCCAACAAAATTGAACCCTACACTTGTACAATCTTAAGATTAGGTTATGAAAGAGGAAAATTACCTCAAATATACCAAGAACCCTTTGTTTTTAAACTTACTTCAACACCAAGTAACTTTCTAAGTCGTCACAACGAGAAAGAAAGGGAGTTAATGGTAACCACGATATTCTTTACGTCGAACTTGCGTGGTTTATCTTTGGATTCACTTTAGGATCATGAGGGAACTCTTGGAGAGAATATAGGAGGGTTTAAGACTTTTTTTGGTCGAGAAAAATGAGTTAAAAAAACTTAGAATTGACTTATATACAAGCTGGAGTTTTACACCGACTTTGTGGGTTCCATGGGAGCTGCTTGTGTAGTCTCGCGAAAATGCCAATATCTCTCTACTCCGATATCGTATCGGTAAACGGTTTAATGAGTTAGACTAGACTTGTATATATTCAATTTTGTGGTGGATCACCCCATAATTTAAAGTAAATTGGGAGAAAGCTCAGCTGAATTTAACTTAATTTTCAGCATATTTATGGATGTAACTTGTGATAACCTTTGCCAACTTTTGTTGCACAACTCGCTTGACTTTAATACATAACACGTGACTATCTTACGACTAAAATAACTCATAACATAACCTCCTAATCATGTTAATCACCCTGGTGTCACCCCCGAATGTACACGTTATAACATTCCCAACTTGTCGACTTTCGGCAAAACTTATTTTCTTCAATTCGTTTAGCTTCTAAGACTTTGAACACTATTGGTACTTGTTATCCATGATATATAATATTTGTAACCTCCAAAGTAACATTATTAACTTACTTTATGTACTTTCATAGATGATCTCATTTATGAGTTTACATCAATTGACTTACAATGTACTTTTATGTACGAAAACATGGGGTTTAACATTATTCCACCCTTTGGAACATTCGTCCTCGAATTTTGACTGATGCGCTTATTGGTCTCATAACCGGATAGTTCTTACGAATACTTTAGTACTATCCTTTCCATTAGGGCATTCGCCCCCTTTAGGCCTCTTTCTAATTCTTCTAATCTCGTAACTGTTGCTACCTTTTGTCATGCAGCCTATACGACTCTGTCCTTTTATCTGCACCTATGCTATCTTCTCTCTTTTTTTCTCCATGTTTTAGCCAATCTCTAGGCCTCACTTTGTGAACATATGCAGTACTATGACAAGCTATTCCTCTGGGCATTTATAGGTGTACTAAAGTTATTCGCTCGGTACTTTGTCAAACTTACGACTATTGCTATATTTTGTTTCATAGAATCAATTATCTATCCTTATGGCTTTACTGCATCTAGGTAGGTCATACTATGCCATAACTCTTACTTTGGTTTTATTATTATCGAGGTCTGCAACCAACTCCAGGTTACTCTCTCGCTATTTATCCCACATGTATAAATCTAAGTCCTTTAATGCTTCCTCATTACTATTCATCTTAACAATGATAGCCTAATCCCATCTCATACTTTGGAACTTTTATCCATCTATTGGTGATTCACCTCAATGTTCATCTATAATCAACCAATGATAACTTGAAACCTCTTATGTAATACATTGTCACTACGGCTCACGTCTTATCGGGGAACATCTGAAGTGATTTGCCTAATCCACCTAAGAGTGATACTACACCTCAATAACCGCATTTCATGGCATCCCAATGTGGTTCATCTTATTGGGGGGTATTCTAATCTCGTGCAATTCATGAAATCCATTCTCTGTGATTCATTACTCAATCGAAGGCTTAAATGTCATCCTCTTATCATTTATCACAATTACACTTTCATTCTACTACCAGGGCAACATTCTATCGCTTCTAAATTCTCCTAGTCTTAGACTCCTCTGATTTCACTCAGGCTATACTAAGCTTTCTATAACTTACAGAAACCATCAGCTCTCTTATTTTCATGGGCTTAATTTTGAGGACTTACCTATTCTCGTCGCATTCTAACTCGCCTTTTCTTATCCTTTCTCTTGTCTTCCTAAAACCTAGTCGCTCTACAATACTTTACCTTGCGACCCATACATATCTATTTATACTACTCGCAACCTTCCTTTATCTTGCTTGCACCATAGATTTCCTTATGCTATTCTGGAACCTAAAGTGACACATCACATCGTCTCTAACTCTTCTTTAATCTCTTAATAAGACCTCTCGGTACCTGGAAACCATAGGCTGGAAGATATTCCACCGACGACACCGCTATCATTTCTGGATACTGAATCCTAGTGCTTCTAGCCCTCTATCTGAAGTATGGACACAACCTTTTGCACTTGAGTATCTCGTACCTTCATCATCTTTACCCTACTTACCTTAAAGTCTTGCATCGTATCTTCTATCTCTTTCATAACTTCCCTTCCACATAGGTATAATTCACATCCAACACTCAAAGATCTACTATAATACTTGCACCTCTGGTGCATACACAATTCGGTGAGAGCTTTATACTGACTTCTTATGAGGCTGGTACTCTTCTAACTGGCTTTATCGTAGAGCCGTTGTAGAATATAGATGCTGTACTATCTCTCTTGTACCTCTAATTAAGAGTGATTCTACAATGTTTTCAATCACGATTTCTTTAATTATCTGGTTCCAATAATTAAACTCCTGATTTACTTAGCTGATGTAACTCTTTAGTTTCCTCTTCTCTCGTAGCCTTTTTGTAGGCTTAAGCTATCTTCCGATCTACGGCTCAGGGTATTTGTAATTACTTTAGCCTTTCATGGACGCTATGGAATATCCATGATATAATCTTCTAACAATTTAATTCTTTGTCTATGACCTGGACTCAATTCTTTCTTTTAACATATACCGGAGTCTTCAACGACTGTATGAATGTCAACATGATGTTGCATGGATAATACTACGAAATCTTAAGTGCGTTCATAACGTAACTAACTCTGGGTCATCGATCGAATAATTCCTTTCGTTCCTTCTCGGCTTTCTTTAAACGTAAGGAATTATTCTTCCTAGTCTTTCTACCACTTGTTGCGTGAATACATGGCTTATTTTATTTCCCATGCATTTTGATATTTTTATGCAACTCATATGATCTCAAATATTACTTTTGATTTTACTTCCCCTTCATTTGCCACAATAGGTGCCACTTTCTTATGGAGTGCATACAATGTTGTAGTGAGATTGCTGTTACAAGACCATTTCTTCTTCAAATTACTATGCTTAGGTTGAAGCCTTCTTCCTTATATCCTTAGCTAGTCTTTTGTTGTAGTACTTAGGGGAGGCCCTCTGACTCTTATAAAGCTGCGAGCTTATTACCTCGTATACCGGATGGAATTTTTGATTTTCTTACTCGCCTATAACTATCCTTAGTTTCTTACCTCCGTTCCCTTGTGCTCGTAGAGTTACTTTTGGATTGAAATTTTTGATTGTCTCCCCAGTGGCATTCTCTTTTAATTCCCTATGACTTATACGATACCTTTAACTATCCCAACTCCTATTTGAATATTTCTCAAGAATTACGATGTCGTATCTGCGAGACTGAATTTCCTATGATGCATTTCGCTACGTTTATCTTGCATGATCTACTTCTTTTTGTGAGACCTCTTATCTAGCCATAACTAGGCTCTTCTTGAATCAAATACTAACTGCTCGTCAGTGCATGCTCATATCTATATTCTGCGTAACCTCTCTTTGGTTATGTCTTTTGTCTTGACTTACCTCTTGCATTGGTTCCTACTGTATCAAGTGTCCATTCACACTTATTTATCAATAACATCTTGGCCGAGAACTCTTATTGCCTCTCCCCGGAGTCGTTCTTGCATAATTGTCTAGAGTCGCGACATATCTGTAGGATCTGAATAAATGCAACCTTATCCCTTTTGCCTTTTTACCATATTCTTGAATTACCATTCTATAGTTACCTGAATCACTTAACTCCGACTTAATACCACATCACACCATCTTCCCCTTTTAAGGGAGTACTAATATTTAGTGCTACAACGATCTACCTATAGATGTTTTACCTCTTCATCTTCGGCGTCTTTTCACATCATCAATGACCCTTACTCGCCTTATGGTAACCCTTCTATGCCAGGGATAATTGAATTCCTTATGCACAAGGGTGACACCTAGTGTAACTGGCACACTTGGTCCTTTAAGCTTAAATCTGCTCACCATGCTTGCATTAAGGAAGCATCTTCCTGAATGAACTTTAAAGGTTATTCTTTTGTTGTCTATTATATTATTTCCTGAATGCTATCTGCGGAATTCTCACGATCCGACTATTATCAAATTTTATGATCCCTAATTCATGTTTAGTTAATCTTGTTCACTAGCCCATACTGATATTTATTACTCCGGGGTCTAACTTAGCCTTCTAATAATCGTGTTCTAGTCACCAATTCTTTTCTCGAAATGAGGGTATGACTTTATGATATATACTCTTTTATAGTCTCAAGGCCTGTCTCCTCTTGTCTTTTCATTCACTTAACTATAGACTCTATCATCCTGTCATATTTTTATTTACCGTTATCATCCATTTATCACATCTTACTCATAATGCTTCATTTACTCTCTTCTTATTCTCGGGCTAATATTTCTGTCCATCACTTTATTCTGAAAATTTCAAAAAACATTCTTTCACTTTTAGCTCCCCTTGCTTCATCTCACTGGCTCTTCCAGTCACCTAACATTCTTTTTTTTTACTAGGGGCAGGAATCATACTAAGGTAAATATTTATCCCTTCTAGGATTCCACTGCCTATATTCTAAAATTTCTGAACATTCTAGTATCTATATCTAGTTGTACTATTCTAGAGTGCACTATTTGGGTGAGTGTCTCACAAGGAAAACTATTACCACGTTTGCAATATCCTTCAAAAATGTTAGCTAACGGTACAATCCATCCACATTTTGGGTTACTCTAACTCCAGCGAGATACTGATATCCCATCCGTCTCTTAAACTATATCTGTTAGTTCCCATAGGGAATAATTGAGATGGGTGTGGCCAATTGTATATATCTTTGTTACTGCTGAAAGTAACTCAGAAGGCTTAAATTTCTCTACGTGAATTGTAAATACTGATAATCTTCACTAACTGGGTACCTCGTTGTGACGACCCGGCTAGTCGTCTCGTGAGTTACCGCTCCGTTTTCCCCAATTCTGCTTTATTATGCTTCGTTATCCGTATTTTATGTAATCACGATGAATGGTTTGCGTTCGGAGTAGATTTGGTAAGAAATGAGACACTTAGTCTCTTTCAAGAAGGTTTAAGTTGTAAAAAGTTAACCGGATGTTGACTTACGAGTTAAAGGGCTCGGATGTGAATTTTGACGATTCGATTAGTTTCGGGAGATGATTTATGACTTAGGAGTGTGATCGGAATTGGTTTCGGAGGTCCCGTGTAGAATTAGGCTTGAATTGGCGAAGTTAGAATTTTGGCGATTTCCGGTTGATATGCGAGATTTTGATCCGAGGGTCGGAATGGAATTCCGAAAGTTGCTGTAGCTTCGATATGTAATTTATGGCTTGTGTGCAAAATTTCAGGTCATTCAGACGTGGTTTGGTTGGGTTTAGATCAAAAGAGCAATTTTGAAGATTTTGAAAACCTTAGGCTTGAATTCGACGCGAATTGATGTTAATAGTTCGTTTTGAGCGTTCCGAAGGTGGAACAAGTTTGAATGATGTGGTGGGATGTGTTGGCGTGTTTAGTTGAGGTTCCAGAGGCCTCAGGTGAGTTTTGGGTGGTTAAACGGATTAAACCATCGTTGGAAAGGCAAAAGTTGCAGAAAAACCAGGTGAGAATGCGGACCGCATAACTCAAATGTGGACCGCATATCTCACAGTGGAGTCGCAAACAAAAGCAGAAATCTGGGCAAGAATCGCGACCAAAATGCGGCCAGAATGCGAACTGCAAACCTGAAATGCGAACCGTATATTTGATAGTGGAGATCGCATATTGAGACAGAAACTTGGACAAAAATCTACGTCAGGAATGCGACGAGAATGCGATCGCAAAACATGAAATGCGAACCGCAAACCTCGCTTTGTGTTGATTTTGCGGTGAAGGCTAGGGCTATCTTTTCGATGGCTACGTCAAATATGCGAACCGCATACCTGTTATGCGACAGGTATGCGATCGCATAATTGGCCGGGCAAGGGTGTTTTAACTCGATTTTTGACCACTCTATAAATAGAACTCAGTGCCCATTTTGCCATGCAAAACCTATTTCCGTTACCCACGAAGAGAAACACCATAGAATCACAACAAATCAACCTCAAAACTACATCTAAAGGAGATTTTCTTGGATAAATTCTAAAGGGAGGAGTTTTTGTCACCTCAAGCATACTTGGGGCCATTGAACTCGGATTTAAGCAAGTTTTGAAGAAATTCTTGGAGGCCTTTTAAGGGAAATATCGGGGTAAGTATTCCTAACTCAATTTTGAAAGATTTACCTAAGATTATAGCTGTTTTTAGCATTTTTACTGGTGATTTGAATTGGGAAAATGGTGGAAGACCCTAAGCATGTATTTTGAGACTTAGAGGTCGAGCTGATGTCGGAATTTAATAAATCTGGTATGGTTGAACTCGTAATTTCATAGTAATTTTGATTATTTTCGCGTGGGCTTTGTTCCCTCCACATATTGTGACGTAATTGTTTGAATTTGGATAGATTCAACGCACGTGGAGACCAATTCCAAGGGCAAGGACGTCGTGGGCTAAGGATTTAGCCGGATTGAGGTGAGTAATGCTTGTAAATGATGTCCTGAGTGTTCGAAACCCCAGAATTGCACATCGTAGTGCTATACTGTGTCGTTTACTACTGGGGATTCTGACTTGGTCCATCCCGATTGATGATTTTACTACGTAATTGATTGAAACTTATTGATATCATCATACTTGGGCATCTCGCCGGTTATGTAAACCCTTCAGGGGGTACTTGTCATTGTTTACTAAATCGTATTTGGGCATCTCGCCAGTTATGTGAACCCTTCAGTGGTATTTGTTACTGAATTGATCCATTTCATGAACTCAGTTTTGAAACTTAAATGATATTTTCAAATAATTTTAATGGGATCGGGTGGCACGCCGCCACGGATATGATATAAATGGATCGGGTGACACGCCGTCACGAGATATTGCGCCACTGAACCCCCCACAGTGAGCGTCGGGTACCCAGGGATCGGGTGGCATGCCGCCACGAGAGTCATGTTGTGCATTGCATTTTGTTGTGTTGATGTTGTTTCCATTTACTTCACGTTATTTGCTTAAAATATTTACGTGCTTTCACTGTTTCGTCGTGGATTGCTTTATGAATTATGTGTTTTCTTACTTTCAGTCATTATTTATATGTATTACTCACTGAGTTGGAAGTACTCACATTACTCCCTGCACCATGTGTACAGATTCAGGCGATACCGGTTCCGCTCCGAGATATTGACTACTACTGTCAGGGCGGTGATTCAGAGATTACGATGTAGCTGTTGGCGTCTGCAGCCCCGCATCTTTTTTATCTTGTTATTTCCAGTATCTTCAAACAATTGTGCCAAAGATATTGTAATAGCAATCCTAGTATTAGGACTTTCATTAGTTGCTCATGACTTTGTGACACCCCGGTTCGGGCTGTAGTCGGGATGGTTCACTATATTCTTCCGCAAATTACCGTTATTAAATCGTACTTATATTATTTTCGTATTGTTTAACTGTTTGAATGAAGTTTAATTTTAATTGGCTGGCCTTGTCTTCATGAGAGGCGCCATCACGATCATGGTTGGGATTTTGGGTCGTGAAAACTTGGTATCAGAGCCTAGGTTACATAGGTCTCATGAGTCATGAGCGGGTTTAGTAGAGTCTCGCGGATCGGTACGGAGACGTCTGTACTTATCTTCGAGAGGCTGCGGAACCTTTTTAGGAAAAACTTCATATTCTTGATATTCTTATCGTGCGGTTTGATTCTATTGAGGCTTATGCCTTTATTTCTTTCCTACTCAATCTTATGCGGCGCGAAGAGCTTGTTATAAATTGGGCGTCGAAGAGTGTAGTGGTACTACAGACGTGGTGCCAGATGCGTGTTCGGGCAGGCTATTATCGTTGTCTTGTGGAAGGATGTTCTTATGTTCCAGCTTAGTATTTGTATCCTTCATGGTGTTGAGACCGTGCGCGAATTTCTACGATGTCTATGCATTGTTGTCATACAATGTTGGTGAAATGGTAAAGTGCTTATGTATGGAATGCGGTAGTGAATGAATCGAAAGGAGGATTTCTCAGTGTATGATTTAGAGGTTCAGCAATTAATTCCAGCAAAGGAAAGGCAGACGGACTATAGATGTCCATGTTTGGTTGATGAAGTAACAAGACTTGATATTTTCAAGCATGATGGGATTTTCAATGTGATGCAGTGTCGTCGTCCTTGTTTGAACGCATTATGGTTCGTCGGTGATATAGTTTTCTTAGATTTTGCCTTCGGGGCATGGTGCTGTGAAACGGTGCCTGAGGGGTGGTTGCCAGGGATAGCTGTGTGCAGCAGTTCAAAAAAATCGAATTAGTATTTCTAATGTGGATGGCTCGAGAAAGATGATCTTCGAAGAGGCTTAGAGTCGGTAACATTTTATTGGCTCGAGTGCTACAGTGATGGATTTTGATTTGATGCAACACGTGAGCAGTGAAGTATGAGGAATGACATGGCAGGAAGTGTTTCGCTGGTTGAAGTACTAGCAGGCCAAGTATGAGAAGCAGAGGTTGAAAAGTTGCTTAAAGGAGATGGTTTAACCGAAATAAGAGTGACAGATTAGCATATGGATTCTGTGGTAGGATAGCCGCGTGCCTTGAGAAAGTGTAGAACGGTTTGGGAATCATGATGGAAGGTGATTTGGACTACGTATTTTATTTGGAGTGATGGTTGTTGTACGAAGAAAGATCGAATATGGCAGAAAGGAGTTTGTTTGAAATGAATAGGGGTGTGAAGATCTGATTATCGTTTCAGGTGCAATATGACTTGAGTTCGTAAAGTATTGTTGAACTTTCAGTTGATATCAATAGGGAAGGAGCAGACTTATACAACTGGTGGGCGAGCATGAGCTCAGGAGAATTTGGTGATTACGGGGTAGTTGTACCTTGTGCAGCGTCGTTAGAAGATGTCGGTAAGGAATTCCACAGGTGGGTTATCTTCTGTGAGCAGGTTAGCGGTGGCATGATGTTGATGAAGCTTCTGCGAGGTATATTACTTGCTACCCAGTAAGAGGTCGAGTGCGTGACTATGACTTGTGATCTAGGATGTTCATGAAAAGCTTAACGAAAGACTTAGAGAAGTCTGTCGGGCTAGTGGTGCGAGATAATATTGAGCACATAAGGAGGGTATGAGATGGTTCACGAGTATTTAGACGATGTGATCTCGCGATTCGGGTCACTCGAGGTGAGTACGAGTTGAGTTCATTATGTTGTGAATGGAGCTATTATATTTCTAAGTCAGGTCAAGAGTCAATTGAAAGAAGTTGGGTCGGTTAGTAATGGTCGAATCGGTGTGATGGTGGCAATGATCAGTTCCTTCGGCGTGTGAAGTTTTTCATGCGGTATGTGGTTGTGCGGGCAGGCCCGATAGCCACCATGACTTGATCGATTTGGGAGATATTTGATACGAATGGTCTTGTTGTGTGAATGGACTCCAGAAGAGCCATGATGGTTTAGACCACAATGAGGTTTGTATTTTCTGTGGTTATGGGAATTTAGTTGCGTGTTGCCATGGTTCATCTGAAATGAGTCAAGTGAAAAGGGGTTCTAGCCAATGGAGTGTTCATTCTACTAGTAGTTCAGGGGTTATGAGAAATTCTTTTACTCTCGCATGGTGGCACGAGAGGTGCAGTGAACAACAGGGGAATTGGAAGATGAGGATCAATGTTGCGGTTCAGTGTTGACAAGAATGTCATGAGCACGAATAAGTAGGGAAGAATTCAGCTGTTCAGAGTAAGCTGACATCCTCTTTAGTGTCACCTGCGAACGGTGTTCTGTGTAAGAGGCTTTATATATTGATTTGCGGACTTTTGTTGGCTTTACAGAATTAGTATTGTTGGTGGTATGGAGGTGCAGACCTTGCTACATGGTGCGGAAGGTCGTTGGGGCGTATTCCACAGGAAAGTTGTATAAGTGTGACCTATTAGTCACTTGATTGTTAGAGGTTGAAACCAAGTATGGAGATTCGAGTACTATCACTAATATGAGAGTTTATGCTTGGAACGCGCTCTAGTCCATTGGTTGTGAACCATGGGAGCTTGTTCCGGATTGAGACGACTTGACTATTCGCACATAAGTTGTGGCCCCGTATAGCTTGTGGTATTATATGAGCGAGATGACTCTCAGATGCAGGTCATCTATTGCACCTTAGCCGTGCTTGTGTTTTTTAGCGTATGACGCTATCCGTCCCCCTAGGGTGGTATTTTAGCACTTGGCGTGCTTGTGGAACGTTACGCTGGATGGATAAATCTTTTCCATAGTTCGTTTCTCTTTATGTGTCATGTTCAGATTGTAGCTTGTCGGCGCATTGATGGCGCCATATGAGATCTGAGTCGGTGTTTGAGGCGGCTTATTGTATGAGCAGCTTACACCGGGTGAGACGAGATTATCGGAGCTGAAATCTGTGCAATCAGATTTATATAAGACACAATAAAATAGAAATATCGATATTCAGTTCAGAATGAGGTAATGGTTCTTGACAAGATGAGAGACCCCATGAATTATTGATTCGGTAGGTGGCTACGAGTTTTTACATGTCACTTTCGTCGTGGAAGTATTGCGAGATTTGGAACAGGATTTATATGCGTCATGAGGTGTGTTGCGGGCACCAGATTCTTGAAATTTCAGCTATTGTGGTCGGAGGATGTTATTATGGGCAATCGACTTATATGGTGAGTTTGTGAATTTGCACTCCACTACTGTGTTTATTCCTGTTGGGAGATTTTGATGGCCTTAGCCGAGTCTATCATTTTGTTTTGTACACTATTGAGGGCTATGAGTCCAAAAGTGACTTTCTGTTACTCACTACAGTGGGTTTCGATGTAATTTCGAGATAGTTGATTAAAGCTTTATGAATTATATGCCCTACCGGTGTGGGAGTTTATTATGTGCCATGATTTCGAGTAAAGGAAATTATTTTTTTAAGGAGAAATCGATAGATTTCGGTTGGCACGAGTGCATATTACTTGTGATTCAGAGTTGAGGACGAGATCCTTGGATTTTAATATGATGTGAAAAGTTTAAACCGGGCTATAAGCCGCGGTGGGAGTTATATAAGGACGAGATCCTTGCGATGAAAATTATGTGTTTTAAATTCCCCCTGTGTGGAATTAAATTGGTACTATAGTACTGATAGGGAGCCATGCCTGTTAGGCTAATTTGATAATTCTTCTATGTATTTCTGTGCACACTTAGCCATATTCGTGCTGTAATTATTGAGTTCTAGCCTACAAGGGGAGTGTCCAGGTGGCGTTAAATGTGACTCATTAATTCGAGTAAATAATTATGAGGTCTTCATGCCTCGTGAATTGCTGTCAGAGTTGTGAAAATTTGAAACGAGGTTTTGGTTAAACTGAGGTTAATTGACGATGCTGGAATTAATTATGAACAGCTATTATGACCAAAGACGTGGCTATGGGCATGCATATGATGGGCGCGTAAGCACGAGTTGCTACAGTCGGTTGAGACTAACACGCTGTATTGAGTTAATTGGGCTGTGAGAAATTTGGCTTTGAAGTTTATAAATGTGGATAAAAGAACTAATCTTCAATTGAGAAGGCGTTGTCGGATCCATGTTAAAATTTACGGTGACGTAGAATCGCCCGCAAGTGTATGTAATAATACACTTAGAAATTTAATGTCCTTGGAATAGTCCTTAGCATGTTCGAGGACGAACGTTTGTTTAAGTGGGGGAGAATGTGACGACCCGGCTAGCCGTCTCGTGAGTTACCGCTCCGTTTTCCCCATTTCTGTTTTATTATGCTTCGTTATCTGTATTTTATGTAATCACGTTGAATGGTTTGCGTTCGGAGTAGATTTGGTAAGAAATGAGACACTTAGTCTCTTTCAAGAAGGTTTAAGTTGTAAAAAGTTAACCGGATGTTGACTTACGAGTTCAAGGGCTCGGATGTGAATTCCGACGATTCGATTAGTTTCGGGAGATGATTTATGACTTAGGAGTGTTATCGGAATTGGTTTCGGAGGTCCCGTGTAGAATTAGGCTTGAATTGGCGAAGTTAGAATTTTGGCGATTTCCGGTTGATATGCGAGATTTTGATCCGAGGGTCGGAATGGAATTCCGAAAGTTGCTGTAGCTTCGTATGTAATTTATGACTTGTGTGCAAAATTTCAAGTCATTCGGACGTGGTTTGATTGGGTTTAGATCAAAAGAGCAATTTTGAAGATTTTGAAAACCTTAGGCTTGAATTCGACGCGAATTGAAGTTGATAGTTCGTTCTGAGCGTTCCGAAGGTGGAACAAGTTTGAATGATGTTGTGGGATGTGTTGGCGTGTTTAGTTGAGGTTCCAGAGGCCTCGGGTGAGTTTTGGGTGGTTAAACGGATTAAACCATCGTTGAAAAGGCAAAAGTTGCAGAAAAACCAGGTGAGAATGCGGACCGCATAACTCAAATGTGGACCGCATATCTCACAGTGGAGTCGCAAACAAAAGCAGAAATCTGGGCAAGAATCACGACCAAAATGCGGCCAGAATGCGAACCGCAAACCTGAAATGCGAACCGCATATTTGACAGTGGAGATCGCATATTGAGACAGAAACTTGGACAAAAATCTACGTCAGGAATGCGACGAGAATGCGATCGCAAAACATGAAATGCGAACCGCAAACCTCGCTTTGTGTTGATTTTGCGGTGAAGGCTAGGGCTATCTTTGCGATGGCTACGTCAAATATGCGAACCGTAAACCTGTTATAAGACAGGTATGCGATCGCATAATTGGCCGGGCAAGGGTGTTTTAACTCGATTTTTGACCACTCTATAAATAGAACTCAGCGCCTATTTTGCCATGCAAAACCCATTTCCGTTACCCACGAAGAGAAACACCATAGAATCACAACAAATCAACCTCAAAACTACATCTAAAGGAGATTTTCTTGGATAAATTCTAAAGGGAGGAGTTTTGGTCACCTCAAGCATACTTGGGGCCATTGAACTCGGATTTAAGCAAGTTTTGAAGAAATTCTTGGAGGGTTTTTAAGGGAAATATTGGGGTAAGTATTCCTAACTCAATTTTGAAAGATTTACCTAAGATTATAGCTGTTTTTAGCATTTTTACTGGTGATTTAAGTTGGGAAAATGGTAGAAGACCCTAAGCATGTATTTTGAGACTTAGAGGTCGAGTCGATGTCGGAATTTAATAAATCAGTTATGGTTGAACTCGTGATGAAATTAGGGACCCGTTGAGGTGAAAATTACTGAATTTCGAGAAGTGGGTCCGGGGCTCGGGTTTTGGTAATTTCGGGATTTCATAGTAATTTTGATTGTTTTCGCGTGGGCTTTGTTCCCTCCACATATTGTGATGTAATTGTTTGAATTTGGATAGATTCGACGCACGTGGAGACCAATTCCAAGGGCAAAGGCGTCGTGGGCTAAGGATTTTGCCGGATTGAGGTGAGTAATGCTTGTAAATGATGTCCTGAGGGTTCGAAACCCCGGAGTTGCACATCGTAGTGCTATACTGTGTCGTTTACTACTGGGGATTGTGACTTGGTCCATCCCGATTGATGATTTACTACGTAATTGATTGAAACTTATTGATATCATCATACTTGGGCATCTCGCCGGTTATGTAAACCCTTCAGGGTTATTTGTCATTATTTACTAAATCTTATTTGGGCATCTCGCCGGTTATGTGAACCCTTCAGGGGTATTTGTTACTGAATTGATCCATTTCATGAACCCAGTTTTGAAACTTAAATGATATTTTCAAATGATTTTAATGGGATCGGGTGGCACGCCGCCACGGATATGATATAAATGGATCGGGTGACACGCCGTCACGAGATATTGCGCCTCGCTTCTTCGTAAGCAAAATCGAAGTGTATCCCTTCACCCTCGATCATCTCACGCACCGGGCCAGTAAGGCCCTATTCTCGAGTATAGACGAGGATCGGGACCGAGGCTGGTTGGGCCGATTCGTTCGGGTGAAGACCTCGGATTTAATCTCAGCCGAGGACATGCCATTTCCCGAGAAATGGAACATAAAACGTAAGCATTACTTTACCTTAAAGATTTTGTTTATTGTTTTTTATTTTTCCTCCCTTCTTATCGACATTTTGTGGTGCAGTTGTTGCTCGAATGCTGAATGCAATTCCTCGACTCAAGGAATGGGTCAAGGACCTCGTGCCATAAAAACTCTATTCCGAGCACACGTGGCACGAACTGTCGAAGGACCGGACAGAGGCCCGTTCCCATGGTAAGTGTCCTTTTTCGATTCAATAATATTTGATTTTTTTCCCCGTGCCGTTGAGTTCTTATTAGTTTCGTTTTCTTTTGAAGGTCTTCCCGAGGATGTTTCTATGAGGCCTCCATCCGGTGACGAGGATATGCCTCTCGAGCACCCTGCTCATAAGCAGGGGGATGAGAAGAAAAGGAAGAGGGCCCCGATTTCTCCGAGCTCGGAAAAGAAGAAAACAAAAAGAGGTTTGGTGCGTAAATCTAAGGGTAGCACCAGTGCTCGGGCGCCCTCTTCGGACTCACTCTACCGGCTCAGGAATGAGTCAGAAGGAGAAGAAGAGAACTTTGAACTGGTGGCCCGTGTGCGGTCAGGGCTCGAGGTTCGAGGGGCCCCAAACCGGTGAGAGTTGAAGCTGAATTATCTCGACTCGAGGAGGTCAATGAGGGAGTTTTAGCCGAAGCTTCCGACCAAGAAGGAGGTGAGGCTGCTTTGCCTCGAGATAGGGTGGCTGATAACGAAACCGTAGCCAGCTCTATCGAGACAGCGGATAGTGCTCCGAAGGTCATTCCCGGAGTGATAGACCTCTTCAGTTCGCCATTATTTACTGAGCCTATGATCGCCGATGCTCAGGCACTGAAAGAACGACCTAACGAAGAGCCACAAGGAGTGGTAGACTCTTTTCAAAACTTCTTTGATGGCGTAGACTCTACCGCTACAGAATACATTATTGGCTTGGGTGATATACCGGTGCCGAAGAAGAGTTCATCATCGGGGAGAAGTTGACCTGCCTCGAGCCGGAAACTAGTTTAACCGGTTCCCAGCCCCGAGTTTGAATCCTGACTGGAAGAGGTCAATCGTTATGTCCATTCCGGAGGATGCCCGAGTTTTTTCTGCCCTCGTGGGAGTGGCCAGTTACCTTCGATGCATGGTGACCGAGGAGGATCAGGACAAGATGAACTAGGTGGAAGTGCCTTGTTTATTCAACGAAGCCCAACATGCATTAAATCCTGTAACCTTAGATACCTCCTAATAATTTCTAGTGTGTACTTAGATTATTTTGTAGATGATCGTAACTCCTCCTTCCGTGTTTATAGGCTTTGGTACTCTACCATGAAACGTTCCTCCAATACCGGGAAGAACTAAACCACTATGAGGCCGAGATTCGAGGGCTCACTGAGAAAAGAGATGCTTACAAACTTCTTAGTGCGCAAAGAGAAGGGGAGGTTAAGGGCCTCTGAGCTGAGTTAGAGGTGGCTCGGAAAGAGCATTCCGACCTTGCTGAGCAGGTAAGAAGAATTTTGAAGTTTATGACGACAAATTGGTCATAGTGACTAACGGTCTGAACCCGCAGGTCCAGCAGAAGATCGATAAGATTGGATAGCTTCGGGAAGAGGTAGATGCGGTAAAGGCTGAGGCTGAACAATGGAAAAAGAACATGGATCGCCTGGCCTCAAATAAGGAGACTCCTCGGGCCCAATTGGCTTCGGCTGAAGTCCAGATCCAAGGTATGAAGGAGAAGTCCTTGGTGCAGGCCAAGAAGATCGAGGAGCTCCGGTCTCGGTTGAATTCAGCTATCTCTGATTGAGAAAATCTAGCCACGGAGCTCGAAGTGGCCAAGTCGGAGGCTAAAGTAGCTAAGGCCAATACCGATGAGATGGTGGCTGTTTATAAGGCCAATGCCGAGGCTACTCAGGTTCGAGCAAAAGACATCACCGAGCATGCTAAATGGCAATCTCGAAGGGAGGCCCTAGAGGAAATCCATGCTCGGGGTTTCGACCTATCAGCTGAGATCGAGAATGCCAAGGAGCTCGAAGCTGAGGCTAAAAGGTTGGCTTATCCCGAGGATGATAATGACTCTGATGGTTTAAGCGAGTCTGAAGGGGGGAAAAATCCCGAGGGTGAAGTTGCCGCCCCCGATGAGGACCAGGCCACTTAGGCCTTTAGATGTTTTTGTTTTTTGTTTTTTGCATTTTTGTCGCCGTCGTTCGGCCTTTGTAAAAATTTTCATCGAGCTGTTTGGCCCTTGTAAAAAGAATTTTGTATAAATGTATAAGGCTTTCTTTCCCTTTCACGACTTTCGAATTTTTCCTTTTGCTTTATTATTTATATTCACAAAGATCGAAAATGCTTAGCACGAAATAATTAGGTTATGATCGAAGATTCAACAAACCTTTCCTTTACATTATTCTGTTTTATGGCATTTTGGGGGTTCGGTGTTACCGGAAACTTCCTCCCAAAGTAAGTAATTGAAATTATAATTCGCCGAGGGTAGCCTTTATAACCGGTTATGAAAATTTTCTTTTCGAACGCCTTTTTTTTTAGGGGTCTCGGACGTCTCCGAGCCGTGTTAATATGGCCGTAGCCTTTTAATTCGGGTGTCGCCCAATGGGCTTGCTTTCTCGAGTTATCCAAGCTTGCCTAAGATAACATTCCCCGAGTGGGGATGGCCGTGGCCTTTAAAATTCGGGGGTTGCCTAATAGGTCTTATGCCCCCGAGGTCTAATAGCTTGGACCGTTCGAGTTTGTTTTCGGACGGCAATCCCCGAGTGAGAGATTGATTATTCGATCTCAGGTTAATGCAGCCCTTGGGCTCATTACCTTAGGGGATCGGAAGAAGGGAATTCCTTAAGAAATGTAAGAAATTTTGAAAAGACAAGATGATTGTAAGGAAGAAACTTCTCTTTATTCTTGTGTAAACAGTCATATATGCATACATGCTTTATGCTATGGCTCGAGCAATCTATGTGGACACAGTTTGTTTGACCGTTTTGCCCTTACAATAAATCCTACCTATCGAGACCCTTCCACCACGAAGTAATTTCCTTACTAAATTCAATATCTTAGGGTAATGCCCCCTAGTATTCGATGTTGATAATAGAGAGAAGCTTCAGATACTGTTAATGTGATCTTCGACACTGATTCGTGATTGGTCTTTGATTTTAAGTTAGCATGATCCACTGTTGCCTCGTTAAAAACCTTGCCGGAAAATCCATTTGGGACAAAACCGGTTCGAGGGAAAAAGAGTGCAAGCGTGCTTTCAGTCTTAAAACTTTGTATTGCTCCTTGTCGGTCACCTACAAGTGTTAGTCCAAAATATAAATAAAAAAAAGGAATGGTTTCATACATTAGCAGTAATATCGTTTTAGGTGAGTTATATTCCAATTGCTCGGTAGTTGTTCACTGTTCATCGTTCCGAGCTTGTAGGATTGTTTTCCGGTGATTTCGACGATATGACACGGTCCTTCCCAGTTTGGTCCCAACCTTCCCTCGCTCGGGTTTCGGGCGTTCAGTGTGACCTTTCCTAGCACTAAGTCCCCGACATTGAAGTATCGAAGGTTGGCCCTTCTGTTGTAATATCTCTCGATCCGTTGCTTTTGGGCAGCCAACCGAACAAGGGCGGCTTCGCGCCTTTCATCCAACAATTCCAAGCTCATATTCATTGCCTCGTCATTTGATTCCTTTGTTGCATATCAGAATCTGATACTTGGCTCTCCGACTCCGACTGGTATTAGAGCTTCGGCGCCGTAAATTAGTAAGAATGGGGTGGCCCCAATACTAGACTTTGAGGTCACACAGTATGCCCATAGAACTTCAGGTAGGATTTCCTTCCACCTTCCTTTGGCGTCGGTTAACCTCTTTTTGAGGTTTTGGATTATGGTTTTGTTGGTCGATTTGGCTTGTTCATTCCCACTAGGGTGATAAGGTATTGACAGGATCCGTTTGATTTTATGATCCTCGAGAAACTTGGTCACTTTGCTGCCAATAAATTGTTTCTCGTTGTCACATACGATTTCGGATAGCTCTCCGAACCGACATATGATGTGGTCCCAAATGAAGTCGATGACCTCCTTTTCCCCGACCTTCTCATATGCTTGGGCTTCTACCCACTTAGAAAATTAATCAGTCATAAACAATATAAATTAAGCCTTACCTGGTACCCACGGAAGGGGGCCAATGATGTCCATTCCCCATTTCATGAACGTCCATGGTGATAAAACTGAGCGGAGCAGCTCCCCTGGTCGATGGATCATCGGGGCGTGTCTTTCGCATTCATCACATTTTCGAATGAACTCCTTTGCGTCTTTTTCCATATCGATCCAATAATAACTGACTCTGATTATTTTTCGAACTAACGATTTGGTACCCAAATGATTTCCATAGGTACCTTCGTGGATTTCCCTCAAAACATACTCAGTATCGCCGGGCCCTAGACATATTACAAGTGGGCCATCAAATGTTCTTCTTAACAAGCTTCCGTCTTCGGATAGGCTAAATCGGGCCGCCTTCGTACGCAGGGCCCCTCGACTCTTTTGAATCCGAGAGCAGTTTACCATATATGAGATATTTTACGTACTTATTCCTCCAGTCCCAAGTTAGGCTCGTCGAGTTGATCTCAGCACGGCCTTCTTCCACCACTGATCTCATAAGTTGTACGACTTCTCCTTAGTTGAACTAGTCGTCTTCGACCGATAACCCCAAGTTAGCGAGGACATCGGCCTCGCTGTCTTGATCCCGAGGTACGTGGTTGCAAAGTACATTCTTTGAACCGATGTAATGTCATCTATAATTTGTCCAAGTATCTTTTCATTCGTTCCTCTCTAACCTCGAATGTTCCATTGAATTGGTTTACCGCAAGGAGTGTGTCGCACTTGGCTTCGATCACTTCTGCCCCCAAGCTCTTGGCTAATACAAGGACTACAATCATGGTCTCATATCAGGCCTCATTGTTAGTCAATTTCATAGTCTTAATAGATTGTCTAATTATATTACATGTTGGTGGATTTAATACGATGCCAAGTCCGAACCCTTTTGCGTTTGAGGCGCCATCCGTGACGAGGGTCCAGATTCCCAAGGAAGTTCCTGAGTTAATCAACAACTCTCTTTCGACCTTGGGTATTAGGGCAGGTGTAAAGTTGGGCACAATGTCTGCCAAAATTTGAGACTTAATCGTGGTCCGAGGTCGATACTCAATATCGTACCCACTTATTTCTATGGAACATTTGGCCAGTCGACCCGAGAGTTCGGGCTTATGCACAACGTTCCTCAATAGGTAAGTAGTTACAACATATATGGGATGACATTGGAAGTACGGTTTTAGCTTCCTAGAGGCGCTTAACAAAGCGAGCGCCAGTTTTTCCAGGTGAGGGGACCTAGTTTCGGCCTCACCTAAGGTTCTACTAACATAGTAAATTGGAAATTTCGTAACTTGCTCTTCCCGAACTAGGACTCCACTTATCGCTATCACCGAGACCGCAAAGTACAAGTATAGTTGTTCGTACGCCTTTGGTGTGTGAAGAAGGGGCGGGCTCAATAAATACCTTTTGAGTTCCTCCAAAGCTTACTGGCATTCTGGGGTCCACTGAAAGTCGTTCTTCTTCTTCAACAGTGCAAAGAATCGATGGCTTTTGTCGGATGACCTCAAAATAAATCGCCCCAGGGCGGCTATTCGCCCGGTTAACCTTTGCACGGCCTTTATGTTGCCCACGACCGTGATATCTTTGATGGCTTTGATCTTATCAGGATTGATCTCAATTCCCCAATTGGATACCATAAATCCGAGGACTTAACCGACCCTACTCAAAAAGCACATTTTTTTGGGTTCAGCTTCATGTTGTACTGCTTCAGTATACTGAATGTTTCCTACAAATGTCTTAAATGGTCCTTTGCTCGCAAGGACTTACCTAACATGTCATCAATGTAAACCTCCACTGATTTTCCTATTTGTTTCTCGAACATCCGATTTACTAAGCATTGGTATGTGGCACCAGCATTTTTTAATCCAAACAGCATTACATTAAAACAGTACGTGCCATAATTAGTAATGAATGAATTTTTTTCCTGATCACCCGAGTCCATCCGTATTTGGTTGTACCCGGAATAGGCGTCGAGAAAACTGAGGATCTCGTGGTCGGCCGTGGCATCGATCATACGGTCGATGTTGGGCAAAGGAGAAGAGTCTTTGGGGCAAGCTTTATTCAAATCTTTATAGTCTACACACATTCATAAGTTATTCGCTCTTTTAGGTACTACCACTACGTTTGCTAACCAACTCGGGTATTTGACCTCCTGAATAGACCCTATTTTAAGAAGTTTAGATACCTCATCCTTGATGAAAACATGCTTGATCTCGGACTGGGGTCTCCTCTTTTGTTTAACCGTATGAAACTTCGGGTCCAGGCTCAGCTTGTGATTGGTTATCTCCGATGGGATACCTGTCATGTCGAGGTGGGACCAAGCGAAATAGTCTTCGTTAGTTATAGGAAATTGAATGAATTTTACCCTGAGCTCGGAGCTTAGCCCCGTGCCCAGTTATACCTTTCGATCTGGCAAGGTTTCTCGCGATATGACTTGTTCCAGTTCCTCGACCGTCAATTTAGTGGCGTCGAAATCATCGGGTGCTATGAAAGATCTGGGAATCCCTTAATCATCATCCTCTACTTCCCCTTGTTTGTTCGAATATGCCGAAGATGGTATCGGTGATTGCTATTTTTCCCCATTTTTGACCACCTGGTTTGGGCCCTTCGATATTGACACTGTTGATGCGGTGTCACTTCTTCAACCGCGAACATTTCTTTTGCAGCCGGTTGTTCCCCGTAGACTGTTCTAACACCGTTAGGTGTTGGAAATTTCAATGCCTGGTGCAGCGTCGAAGGTACCACTCTCATGTTATGGATCCATGGCCTTCCCAATAGAGCGTTGATCTCATGTCCCCTTCGATCACAAAAATTTTAGTCTTCTGGATGGTCCCCACGGTGTATACTGTAATGTTATTTCGCCTTTAGTGGTCTCACAAGCCATGTTGAATTCGTTTAGAACTCGAACTACATGCATGACTTGGTCTTGCAAAACGAGCTGTTCCACAACCCTTGATCGAATGATGTTGGCCGAGCTACCTGATTTAATTAACGCACGTTTAACCCGAATTTTATTTATGTGTACAGATATTACTAGTGCATCATTATGGGTTTGCACGATCCCTTCCGCATCTTCATCGTTGAAAGATAAAGTTCCTTCCGGTATGTAGTCCCAAGTTCGTTTCTCCCTAGTGATGAATACTTTGGTTCGTTTCAACATCGGCCCCTATAGGATATCAACTCCTCTGATGATCATGTTAATGACGTATTGAGGTTCTTCTTGTTTTGCATTTTTGCTAGAATCCCTGTTCTTGAAATGATTCTTGGCTCGGTCGCTCAAGAACTCCCGAAGATTCCCATTGGTCAATAGACGAGCTACTTCCTCTCTCAACTGTCGACCATCCTCCGTTCTGTGACAATAAGTGCCGTGTTATTTGCACATCTGGTTAGGATCCCTTTGGGTTGGATCGGACTGTAGGGGTCGAGGCCATTTGGTATCTTTGATGTGCTCAATAGCCGATATAATGGCGGCAACATCGACATTAAAGTTGTATTCCGATAGCCTTGGTGCATCCTTAGACCTGTAGAGGCTATTTTTTGTCATAAGTCCCCGGCTGCTTTGACCTCGGTTGTTCCTCCTTTCGTATCCCATGGGGTTTCGCCCGGACCCACTACTTCTCCGATCTCCGTTATATGGTTTATACCTATCCTTATTTGGCCTCAGTTCACGACCGATTTCTCTCTTGACTCTGTCGAAGGTCCTGACCGGATAAACTGACCCTAAAGAGGCCCCGAGTTGGTCATCTTCGACTCTGATTTTTGACTGATACTGGTTATGCACGTCGGCCCATGTAACAGCCTGATATTCTATTAAGTTATGCTTCAGCTACTGTGAAGCCACTGAGCTTTGAATATTAAGCCCATGAGTGAAAGAATGAACAACCCAATCATCAGTGACCGGTGGCAGGTCCATCCGTTCCATTTGAAATCGAGATACGAGTTCTCTGAGCATTTTATTATCCTTTTGCCTGACTTTGAAGAGGTCCGATTTTCTGGTTTCGACCTTAATAGTCCCAGCGTGTGCTTTCACAAAAGAGTCTGAAAGCATAACAAATGAGTCAATAGAATGAGGGGGTAAATTGTGATACCATATCATGGCTCTCTTTGACAAGGTTTCTCAGAATTTTTTCAGTAAGACGGATACGATTTAATCATCCTCTAAGTTGTTTCCTTTGATGGCCCATATGTATGAAGTGACGTGCTCATTTGGGTCAGTTGTTCCGCTATACTTAGGAATTTCAGGAATGCGGAAATTTTTGGGGATCGACTTCGGAGCCGCACTCTGAGGGAAAGGTTTTTGTACAAACATTTTAGAATCTAAGACTTTCAGTATCGGCCGCGCTCTCGAGATTTGGTCGACCCTAGAATTGTAGGTCTCCACCTTTTTGTTGTTTGCTTTGACTTTCTTCTCCTCTGAATCTATTTGTTTTGTTAGCTCCTCGAGTATTTTTATGATCTTGGGGTTACTATCCGGCTCGTTTCCACTCGACCTTTCCGTGACCGGTTCTTCCTTGTGAGCAATTTCTCGAGACGAGCCGGGCGCGATCCTGCTCGGTGTGCAGCTTTGGTTTTGTAACTGAGCTATTGCTGCCTGTTGAGCCTGCAACATTTTGAAGATCATCTGTAGATTGACCCTGTCCCCTCCATTGTTTTGAGTATTATGTGCAGTCAACCGAGCTCCACCACGGATGCTATTCTCGGGGTCGGTAGGAAAATTTGCGTCGATAGGCACATGCGAATTAGCATCAATCGGATCTGCGATCGGAATTCCAGCGGGATCAGCAGGCGGTATTTCATTACCGGGCTTTATGTTGTTATTTTCTACTTGGTGACCGGACTCATTGTCAACATGTAATGGGCGCCAAACTATTTACCCTCAAAATTGAATAACAATTGAATTTATAAGTGGTTTTAAGGATACGTGGTAATTTGACACAAAGCAATAGATTGAACTATAAGTAAAGCAAATAATAATAAAGTGAATTCAAATCGTGTGACTTGAACGGTTATAGCCTTGAGAAATAGACTTCATTCGAACTAAATATGATCCAAATAATGTCAAACACAGAAGAGTAGTAGCTTGTAGAAAGTTAATATTATAATGCTTTTGGGATGCGTGTTTCCCTCCTTTACAAATAATCAGGCCCCCCTTTATATAGCAGGGGAGTCCTACTTTAGGTACAACTCTATATAAGGTAAATTATCTCATGATTTACTAATTAAACAGTTTTATTGATACGTGCCGAGATTCCCGCCGTGATGCGCGACCGGTTACGAATATCTTGGCCTTCCGTTATTTTGGTTCGATGATGTTCTCTCGAGCTAATTCAGAGTCGGAGCCAGTTTCGGGGTCACGAACTCGATAATCTTTGAAGGCGCATGTTCTAACCTCGTACTTAGGTTCGACGGAACCTGATATCGATCTACAATCCATTACGTTTCGGTTCGGATCCGTCATACAATAGATGAGCTCGATTTCGGCCGTATGAAGTCACCCGAATAAATCCTTATGTTGTCTAGCAATTGATAAAGGAACTAGAGTTGGCTTGTATTTTGCGTCTTTTGACACCCATAAAACTTATCCCGTCCAGCATATGACAAAGGTTTGATAACCAATATAGTTTGAGCCTATGTAATTTTATGGAAATGACTGAATTTCTTTCTTAAAACTGTTCACATACCCCCCCCCCCCCCCC
>MCJB01015751.1:185386-191905 GCA_002018475.1 Nicotiana obtusifolia | reverse complement strand
TATTTGAAGATTTTTTTAGAGAGAAATCTAGAGTAAGAAATCTTCTAGATAATGTAAAGATAAAAAGAATCTAGGAGAAAAATCTAGAGAAGATTTATCTAGATAAATTCTAGAACTAGGTAGTTGGAAGAAACTTCTAGGTTAGGTACTAATTTATAAATATAGAGGGACCTGTATAATAAATTTTATTTGCTAGTTAGTCCCTAGGAAACTAGTATAAATAGGAGGCAATTTATTTGCCAAACCATCCAAGCAAAAATAAAGAAAACAAAATACGAGAATGAGAGCAAAAATAAGAGTGTAGCAACAAATAAGTTGCTAAGTGTGAGTAAGTTGTAAGATCAAAGTTGTTCTTGAGTTTTCAATAATAAAACTCTTAAGTTGTGAGCAACCGATTGTGTTCAACATTTTTTACCATGTAAATAAGTCTTTTGCCTTGTGTAGAATTGTTTTCCCTTCCTATATAAAGAGGCAGCCCTACTGTAAAAAGGAGACACACGATATGATCAATATTCAAAGTTTAGCATATTTTAACTATTCTCTTCATCAGTACTAATTTCATTTTCGTTCATCTTAGAAGATTCCACCACAGCTGAATTAATCAATATAGATGGTTTACTCTCTTGTTTATTGAATTTAACCTTTATTTATCGTTCACTCTTTTATTGTATCAGGTCAAGTCGTTACTCGTAATTAAGGGTAAACAAATATAATTATTACTGTACAAGTAAACTATGAATCCGACTAGCTATTTTTGTGTAAAAATTCCTATTTTTGTATGGAGCTTGTTTTTGACATTTGTGCGTGTGTAACAAATACTAAAATTTTAATTCTTCAAATTCATAATTTCAAAAGTATAATAACTTTGATAATAATAACTTAAAATATTAAACTCATCAAATTTAAATTTTAAATTCGTAAAAAAGTGATTTTGCAACCTGCAACATAACTGTTCCAGCCACTAGATTCAATTTAATGTGGTTTTGATCTCTATAATCTATTTATTCATTAGATTAGTTAAGATGAGCCTTAGCTTGGCCCTCGAGGACAAGAATCTGAACTCCTTAACCCAACAAACCCCGGCTAACTGCAAAGATACCTCTGAATGTCCGGTGCCAAGTGCCGACTCAAAAAAACAGTCTGATGCACAAAATATTACGTATTCGTATAGAGTTCGAGAAATGATCGCATGCAAAAAAATGTGATATAGATAGTCTATTCTAATGCAATCGTTAATGACTACTTCCATGACTCCAACTCGTGTCAACTCACAAACACTCAAATATTTTTTGAGGCTCTTTTATCATTACTATTTAGTGTTGAGTTCGGATTAAGATTTAACATGGATAATCACTTGTTTACTAGAATGTTAGCAAGTTAAATAGCTTTAAGATTTTCTATTATTCAGCAGAAGACATACTTAAATAATTGTACATACGACTATGATCTAGTGATCAATAAAATAACGTTAAAAAACTTAGGAATAAGAGGATAAATTACAATAATAGAATTAAAAAATTTACACTATAAACACACACACACATATAACATGAAAGTCAACTACTCACAACATAGTATTATTGATTTGAAATTTAATTGTTGCTTTATCCTTCGGAATTAAATATCTCTGGATTGAAAGCAGAAGAATATTTAAGTGCACCATGAGCTGAGTTTAATTTCATCATTTCTTTTGTTTATTATTACTGAAAAACGGAGTTTTAATTAAAACCATAATAATCATAAAGTGAAAGAGAAGCAGTGAAGATTAATCCATATTATTAAATAATTGCGCTTTCTGAAAGGCAACAAAAGCAAAACAAAAATTAGAATTTAAGGTCTAGGTATTAACGGTATAAAAAACTATTTACATAATTAATCCATTGAAAGACAAATAATAACCTAGAATAAATAATAAGTAACCTCCTATATCAAGCTAAATTACACGGTATAAATATTTTAAATAGAACTTAAATCCTAAGCAATATTATGTCTCAAAACCCTTTATGAAAAGTAACTCCTCCACTTTAAAATGAAAACAAAACTTCATGTACTATAATTTACTTTCTTCATGGTAAATATTAGGGGTGTACAAAGAAAATCAATAAATCGCACCAAACTGATAATCCGAGTCAAATCGGAAAAAAAAAATACGATATGATTTGGTATTGAAAAATAAAACCTCACCATAATTGGTTTGATTTGGTATTAACTAAAAAAAGTCAAAGCGAAACCAAACCAACCCGATAGTACATTTATATAATTTTAAAAATATTTTATACATATAAATATTTATTGTAATATAATTTATAAATATTTCTTAAACTTTTTCACAATTTTATTTTTTAACGTATTATTTCAAGTTTAGACTTAACATTCTTAAATAGTAAATAAATTTTATAGCCCATAAATGTAGTAACTCAAAAAAAGTTCAAATCAATACTAATGCTAATAAAAGAAATTCAATTCAATACTAGGAACACGATAGTGTTAGATAATTATTTTAGTTTTACATTGGTTTATAATAAAAATGCATAACTTAATTTATCTCTTTCTTTAGTGCTTGGTTATATAATTAATATTAGTACGTATTAGCTATACATAATTTAGCATGACCTATATAGTATTTTTAGATTATGTTAATTTTTATTATGCCTTATTAATTAGCAATATTTATTTTGTGTAATTTTATTACTTTACTAGGACTTAAGAAATATTTGGATCACAAGTTACATATTTTATGTTATAAAGACTTTACCGGAAAAAATCCGAAACCCGAAAAACCCGAGAAAAATCGAGATTGAAAAACCCGACTTTGTTAATTTGGTTTGGTTTATAAATTTAAAAACCCGCCATATTGTTTTGGTTTGATAAATGAAAATCCGAACCAACCCGATCTATGTACACCCCTAGTAATACTTTTCACATGTGAGAGAAATAGTTCTATTTTTAATCTTTTTGTGACAAGTAAATTTAACTTTCATAATGTTATTTTGTACATCGATCCAAAAGAAAGTAAAAACCACATTATTCTGGTTTCGGAAAATAAATTCAATCCAACCATTTTTTTCTAAACCTAAATAAATATTATAAACACATGCTCATAATTTGTTTTATATATGTATTTAAACTAATTATTTCAAAAACTAAAACCAAAAACAAATTCAAACGGCATCGGGAAAAATGACATAAGCGAATACATACTAGTTATGCTAATCATATTTAACTCGGTAGAGTGAGTCTACATAGCGAACTGACAGGACACGAAGATCTACAGATCAATATGAATTTTGATGGTGAATGGTTGAACACAGCCTCGTCCTGGAGGCTCTCCAGCCAGGGAGGGGCTTGCTATGGTAACCTTTTCTCCCGGTGTATATGAAAAAGAGTGACAAACCCATTTTTATTCGATCATAGATTGATTCAAAGATCGAGAGTCGGCTTCCAACATTAAGTCCGTTGTTCCTTAGTGGCTCATTGTCTCATTTTATGCTAATCATATGTAGTTGAAGAATTTTCTTTTGATTTTCCAGGTACTAGTAGAGAATAGTAGTTCAAATTCTCCACTGATATATAAATAATATAGCAAAATAATACAGCATTTTTGTGAGAATAACTATTTTTGGAGAGGTAAGAACTCATAAAACACAACCTTATTGGGTAAATACTTATTCACACTTTAGTTCTACACCAATCCATGCAATTAAATCCAAGTAACTTAAATATAAAGTAAAATTACATATGAGTTCATCTTGATTAATAAATTTGTCTATAAAAAAAAATAATATCTTGCATTTTATTGATTTAATATAAATATTAGAAACAAATAAATTTTACAGTATGATTGTCCCAGTTATTTACAGAAAAAGGAAACCAAAATCTATTGGTTGATGGTAGAAGTACGGTAAAAGTACTTACTTAGACCAGATACTTACAACAAAACAAACTAATTTATAATAATTAAATGAGAATATGTAATAATTTATTATGACTAAGTAATAAGAATTTATATGCAAACACTTAACATGCATTTGGTGTAAATATCCAGTGGCAGTAAGTTTTCCCCCCAATTATCGTAGAGGTACTCCACCATGGAGTAATAAATTAAAGTAAAGGAATAAGTGTTATAAGATAACTATTCGTTTTAAAATCGAAAAAATTACTCCTCACTTACTACGTAGCTCAAATTATTTTTCTTGTTGACTCAATTCAATAAATTTTCGAGTTAAAAGTTAACTCTAAGAAATATCAGCATCTCCTATTTTGCCATGCCTAATAAAGACATTGTCTTACAAATCATAGCCATAGTCGTGAGATAAATTCTGGCTTGCTAGCAACATTTAAAACTCAACCAATCAAGAAGGATAATAAAATTAAATCCATCAGATAGCAAAAATGCAAACAAACTATAATATCCTGATATGCCAAATAACAGCAACTCTTCAAAACCTTTTAACTCTAGGAGTATTAGATGTTGGTCTACAAAATGCATAGAAAACATAACACCTTGCTCGGGGACAGATTGATCCAACAGTGGATATCAACTTACTGAATGTTTGAGGATTTGTTAAGGATAACACCTTCATATTTGACTTGGAACCACTTCATAGCGTCATCCTTTGTGACCCTGTGCTGAATTCCAACTCGGGCCTTGCACCTCCTACGACGAGCAACACGGTATCCTGGGCGCTCGAGCACAACATAGAAATCCATACCATAGATACCGGTTGAAGGGTCATATCTATAGAACATAAACTAGTTAAGGCACAACCATTTTAAGACAAAAATACAGAGCAGTAGATGGGTAACAATCCTATGCTGATAGTCACCTCCAAATTATAAAATTGAAAACTAAGCATGTTGAATGTGAAAATAGTCGAAATAGCATGATATAGCTAAGATAACATCTGCTTACTTGATTCCCAGATCAATGTGCTCCTGAATGCCAAAACCAAAGCAGCCAGTCTCACTGAAGTTTCTTCTCAACAACTCGTATTCCTTGACTTTCAATCCACTCTCAAGGAGCTGCATAGCTTTGTCTCCTCTGACAGTGACATAGCAAGCAATCTTCTCATTACGCCTAATTCCAAAGGACCGCACAGTATATCTAGCTGTCAAAGAGAGCAATACAACCATCGGAGGAAACAAAACATCATCAACAACGAATGGGTGATGAATACTTGATCACCTAACAGTACAAATGTTTCAATGTATAAACACCAATTGTAATGTGTGAACGACCACATATCAATTTTTTATCATTGCATATTCAGAGTTAAATTAATTCTTGCATATCTGCTCAAGAAAAAACATAACTAAACAAGCATACAACCATTCTTATTGGTTGGTTCTCGCTTAAGGGAGCAATAAGAATCATTTCACAATGGCATTGCTGCTGCCGCTGTCACCACCACCACCACCACCAACAACAACTACTACTACTACTACTAAATCTCAAGCTAGTGGGATGGGTTACATGTATATATGAGCTCCTTTCAGGATGCATATAGGATCGGATAAAAGGCTCCTTGTGACCTAACATTCATATCCGAAAATAAAGAAAAAAAAATGGAATAAATTGAAGGTTCAAAAAACTAACCCTTAGAGAAAACAGGGGATTGGCCGCTGAGTTGCTCCAAGACCTATTCAGTACGGAACAATAACAATGCCAATTTCAGTTTCATAATACAGCAATGAAAATCAAGTTCTAAAACACATTATTAAACGCTATTAGGGAGGAAAATGAATGACCTTGGCTGCTCTGGTGAGCCTATCTCCGCTTTCACCAACGGAGATGTTAAGGACTAGCTTCTGAACCTTGATTTCCCTCATAGGGTTGCTCAACTTCTTCTCTGAAGCCTGCTCATCGAATCAACGTATTCACATAAGTAACTTAGATTTTCAAAAATTCGATTCTTCAAAAACACAAATTAATGTGTGCATATTAGTCCTTTTCTTAATAACCGAGAAATCCCCTAGGGACAACAGGCCCACTGCTCTAAGCTTTTCCACTTAAATACCAGGCATTTGTTTAATTCACACATCACGAACCACACTCTTACTACTAGACCACAGCCCTAGCGACGGTGTATTTTAGTCATTTAGATTTTCTTTACTAACCCAGAAATCCCCTCAGGACAACGGGCCCACTGCTCTACGCTTCTCCACTTAAATACCAGACATTTGTTTAACTTACACATCACGAGCCACACTCTTACTACTAGACCAAAGCCCTAGGGACGGTGTATTTTAGACATTTAGATTTGCAGAAAATTGATTCTTAATTCTTCAACACAAAATTAGTAGATCTGCTTTTAATTATACGACTTATATCGAACAACTCATTGATTAACGATAGATTAATAACTAGTAAAAACAATAATGAACAAAGATATCGAATTTGAGGCTTAATTTGACAAATTACAAACATTCTAATCCACTTCTCTGACTTGCGATCAAAATATTGAGAAATTAGATAGCAATGGAAACGTACCATTTTGAGTCCGTCTGATGAGCTTTGCT
>MCJB01015751.1:175386-180386 GCA_002018475.1 Nicotiana obtusifolia | reverse complement strand
AGATTAAAGAGTTGTGCGCTCTTCCATAAGCTTGGAAGTGGATGCTAAGTAATTACGCACCAGGTCCTAATAGATCGACAGGCGAAGTTCATCCACCGCAGTAGGTTGTCAGATCGACAGACATAGCAGAGTTCATCTTCCGGACCTGCTATATTGGGTATGCCTTTTTGTATAAAGTTTTTGGGCATGTCGGGGTCCTGTTCCGACATATGTCATGTTTTGGTATATATGTATTCACTCCTTAGAGGCTCATTAGACAGTTGTCAGTATGTATGTAATTAAGGTCGGGCTATGTAAAGTTAAATTGCCGTGTCGGCAAAGTATTTATTTTGTTATGTGGTTTTGTATATATATATAGCCCAGTGGGCCACGTTGTGAATGAAGGTTTATGTATGTTATGGCATGGCAGGTTATTGTGAGTAGTGCATGTTGTTATTATAAACAGGGTTCAATTGTCATGTGCCGTTTAGGCTAATGTGAGACATCTTACAGGGTAGTCATGCACAGGGTTCGCCGGTACTCTACAAGTAGGGTCCGGTGCCCGGTCGCGGCCCCCGAGGTTGGGTCGCGACAGTAGCCGTTTTCATAATAACAAGGCCTAAGGAAAAAAAAATTATTGCTTTAAACTTAATATATATTAAAATTTTTTTTGGTATGATTAAGTATTTTTTGGATTTAATCTTAAAAAATTAAATCTATCCTAATTATTCAGTACGATTAAATATTTATACTAGAAACTTATAATTTTATTAAAAGAAATCTGATAATCAATCAATTCGGTTCAATAAGATAGATTTAGAGCCCGTTTGCCCATACAAAATTTTTTATTCTTTTCCGAAATTTTTTTACTTTTTGTTGAAATTATTGTTTGAGCTTAAAATATCTAATTTTCACTTGAAAATAAATTTTAAAAATTTTAAAAATTTAAAAAACTCCAACAAGCTCTTTTTCAGAATTTTCACTCAAACCACTCACAAAAACTTAAAAATAACTCAAAATTATATTTATGTCCAAACATAATTGTAATTTTTAAATACCATTTTCACTTTCTTTAGGAATTTTACATTTCTTATGTCCAAACGCACACTTAGTCTATTTTTAAAAATCCATTGACGCCCCTAAAAACAGGCACACCATGCATAGAGGTGATCTTGCAAAGTTAGTTTTCCCAGTTCAGTAATCCAAACTTTCTTCGATAAGGTCCTTAAACTTTCACATAAAAGTTTTTCTCTAGGGCCCAGCAGAGAGAAAAGTCAGAATAACGAGTGCTCCGCCCGCCAAGCGAGCAGCAGGGGGCAGCGGGCAAGTGTTTGTTTAATTGTGCAACTCCTTTTTCTAATTGGTCGAAAGGAATTACAAAGAAACATAGAAACCACTTAACGAGTATGACACTTCCTTTTAATTTTTTGGAAAAAACACCTGCAACATCACCTTTTAGAAAATAAAACACCTTTTAAAAATAATGTTAAATTCCAAGATTTTAAATACGTCTAAGCACTGGCTCACTTCTCAGAGAACCATACGTGAGACTTCCACCTCATACGAATGAGTTAAATGGTACATGTACCTTTCACAAAACTACGCCTTGGTTCGAAATACGTTCAAATCAACTATATGAATTCTTATTGACTTACTGGTACTTTGAAATAGTACAAATTAGAATCTGTAAAACCAAGCCACTGCATCTGATTCCATAAATTGCTGAACATGTTAGGATTTTAACAAGAAAATATATAATAATATTCGAATTATCATTGTCTACTAATTGTTTCTTGGTGTGGTCACAATCACTAGAACTGCCTAGAAAAGAAAGGTCTTGTAATCATAAAACAGAAGCCATACTTATTTCTTTTAACTGAAAAATAAAAATGTGAGGCAACATTGTGGTTTGAAGAAGGGAGAGGTAAAGATCATTACATTAAGGGGCAGAAATAAAATAACTTAGAAAAATCCCTTTAGAAAAAAGGGCAGCGCAGCCCAGTGCATTAAGCGGACTTAAGCTTCCGCTATGCACGGGGTATGAGGAAGGGCCAAACCACAAGGATCTGTTGTACGCAGCCTGCATTTATGCAAGAGACTGTTTCCAGGGCTCGAACCCGTGACTTTTTTGGAAAATCCCTTTAAGCGAGGAAAATCAAGAAATCTAAACAAATTACAGTAAGGTACCAAGTTAGAATTGGATCCACTAAGACAGTGTCAAGTTAAAAATGGATCTATTCAGACACTATAATTGAAGATATTTCCTTGCATGGCGGTCTGCTGCAATTGATAACGACTGTATTGACACAGGGAAAGATGGACCCATCTGCAGATTTCAACCATCATTATGCAATTAGAATCTTGATCAATGAATTATGCATGACATTCTAAACATGAAACAATCAGCAGGTACTGAAAGGATAGACACATTCAAGCATATCAACGCCGCAATGCACCCCAGATACGAAAATAGTAAACGGTTACCAAAGTATAGAACTAGAGATTCTTAAGATTCAAAGTTCTCGCAACGAAAATTCAGTGGCGTGCTACTTAGTCTCACGAAAGAATAGCATTGAATGTATCAGTTAAGGGCGAGAGTTTTGAGGTCCAATGCAGCCAAAATGATGATTTTAGCGTCCCTCCTGGTCAAGTCAGTAATAAGTATCAGGCCACTGAAAGATCCACATTGCCTAGTAGTCAGCTGTCAAGGACAGATCTGCATTACTGTGTCATAGTCTTTTGTTTGAGGTAAAATCAGAGAAATGCATGCAAAGAACAAGAGGATTCTACATGTCCTCCTTTATGATTCCCTGACGATAAACTGCAAATTGACCAATTTGACTGTGACGGGGTGCAACCATAAAGACGGCACATAATTTGTGGATGAAACTATGAAGCAGATCATACTACCAAAAAAATGCAGTGAGCATTCCTTCATCTTAAAACATAGCTGCAGTACTACATGCTCATAGACTTTTTAGGAATTTAGTGAGGGGCCTTTGTAAGCCATACTTAACTCAAGTAAAGTCATGATTAAGGAGCCAAAGCAGGAACTCCCTCAAACGGAAAAGCAACAAAGGGTCTATCAAGAGGCAATATCTGAAAGGTTCTTGTCTGTTATCTCACATATCTATTTTTGAGTTTATATATGTACTAAAAAAATTTATGTGAGGCATCAGATTTACAAAGAATGTAAGTCAAGAAGCTTACCGTGCTGCATATATGGACTGTATTCACATAACCAGCATATTTTGAGCCTGCATCACAGAATTTTTTTAAAAAAAGGTTGTTACCTAAGGATGTAGACGACATAAAAGTGTGACCAACGAAGTTAGATGACACCCATATGTGTATAATAAGTTGTATACTTCCAGAAAGGGGGAAAAAAATTGGGCGACCAGAAAGTCACTTTCCTTTTCTTTACTTTCATCCTTAAATCTTAGGGAATACATTTTTTGAACACTTATCTGACAACTAAATGAATCCTAAATGGAAGGAAAAGAAGGCGTTAAGCAGGATATTTCACTGGACCTTAATCAAACAAATCAATTAGGATATAATCAAGAGTTGCTTACTCTTTTTTAAGCCAGCAGGCTTCTGACGCAAAAGTTCGTGTACAAATGCACCAATGTTTTCACACAGTGCCTCATCTTGAAAACTTACCTGCAAACAATGTTTCACAGAGGAAACGTCAGGACATGCATTCCAGTAGTCTATGTATCTAATGAAGCTTAAGAATCTGTGATGAAGAAGAGAGAGAGGCAAAGTGTACCTTCCCAATTCCTACATGCACAATTGCAGTTTTGTCTTTTTTGAAAGGTACACCTTGTTTTGCTTCTTTCACTGCTTTTGTGATATCTTTGGTAACAGTACCTTTCTGCATGCATTATGACAAAATAAGCACTAACTCATTAAGAACAACTTGAATTAAGAGCAGAAAGATGCATATTACTTACTTTAGTATCTGGCATCAATTGTCTCAAGTACTTGGCGATCTGCAAAAGCGCGTGACGTTACTCACTGTGAAGCACTAACAGCACATTTATACTTTCCCCCTCCTCTTTATCCATTCAACATTGATGGATCGTTTGATAGGTCATTATAGCATCAAACTATACAGGCACCAACATTGAAATTAAAGGACTGCATAGCCTCACTTATTACTATTAGGGGGTTGGTTGAAAATTGACCCTTGTTTCATGCATCATGGACCTTACTTATCTATATATACCATCTACGAGATAAATGCATATTAGGCTATGTTTTACTAATTCAACCCTCCATCCGTTCCGTCCTGCTCCAATCCATTCCCAACCCACCTTTACCTCCATCTTTAACTAAAAAGATTAATTCATGTATAATTTTCTTTACAGTAATTCTTCCGCACAACTTCTTCGATAACACTTCATAACTAAAATTATTTTAGAATAAAGAGAACTCAATCACTAGGCAAAAACTATTCTTGATGCAAACATTAATCATACTGTCAATCCTTCCTCCAATTTCTGGACCAAATACAAGGTATAGAAAGCCGACAATACAATCAAACATCCTAATTATCCTTGTCCGTCAACATATCAATCATAACCAATAAATTGCCCCAAGTATCCTTTTATTTTTAATTCAGAAATCTTTCCATCTAACTAGTTTTTCTGGTATTCAAACATCAAATCTCCATTTCATTAACTTCGATTTCACATGTCTGTTTAAAAACTTTTGACGATAAAAAGTAGTCAATATTTTTTTATAAGGAGAAAAACTAGTCACTCTTTTTTCCTTTCATTTTCACTTTCCTCACTTGTCTTTTCCTGCTTCCTCTTCGCAGCCACCATGGAACCACCTCACCACAAGACACTCTTCCTTAATAATTCTGTTTCTCTCTTCATTTCGTCTTTTCCTCCTTTCTTCTTATTCTTTCCTTCTTTTCAACGCCACCTGCTATTGAGCAGGTGCTGCAACCCTACCAAACTTTTGAAACAATTCTCAAACCCCCCCCCACCCACCCACCCACCCAAAAAATA